>PVIR01003624.1:0-86549 GCA_004026965.1 Petromus typicus
GTATGGAAGTATTCCATTCCAGAGGTACTCCCTCTGCTAAAGGAAGTCAATGGGACCCTTTGGACCAGAGCTCAGAGGAGAGCTGTGACCTGGAGACAATGGTCAGAGAGTCTCAGGCATGAGGGTGAAGGTGACACTGAAATCTCAGTGAGAATGCAGTAGAGCGGGTCTCTGGAAACCCACAGCCAGTGGCCTCGTGGAGAAGGAAGAGCTGGGAGAGGGACTGAAGGAAGTTGCTGCCGAAGTAGGAGGAAAATACAGTGTTGAGAAAATTAATGCGGGAAGTATTGTAAGACATGGGCCAGCCATAAGAAGGTAAGGAACAATATTCAGAATTTGAAACTTCTGTAAGAAAAAGTTGACTAAAATTAAAAATCAAACAAAAGGTGGGGAGATGCATTTAAAAATTAGATATCCAAGGAATAATATACAGAGTATGAGAAAGCCTATGCAGAAATTAGTAAGGAAAATACAACAGAATTGTTATAAAAAGAATACATCCTTTCAACAAAAGTACAAAATTGCAACAATGTTCCAGGAGGTTAATTTTATGGTAATTTATAAGATTTAATTTTATCCTAAATGGGGATGCATATTAATAAAGCAATTTCATTTTTAGTAGTTATCTCAAAGAAATACTGGTACATACACAAAGAAATGTGCTCAAAGCCATTAAAAACAGTAGAATTTGTAAGAGAAGGAATTGCAGACACCTACAAGACCACTAATGGGTCATAATTAAATTAATTTTAGTTTATATTTTTAGTACAGAAGATTATGAAACAGTTAAGAAAGAATGAATTATATCTATATGTTTCCTGGTGAAAATATCTTCCAAATGTAAAACAAAAAGTGCAGATACAATAGTCTTGGTTATATAATATAACAGAACAAAGAGACAAATGTTATGCTTTTAAAAATGTTCATAGATACACGGAAGAGATTGCCAAGTAATGGTAATTGTTCTCTAGGAAAATTATATGATTAATAAGTTAAACATATTTATTTTCACTTTTGGTTTTATATTTCTTGAATTCACCGGAACTTGTTAGACTTGTGGGACCTTTAGGAAAAATTCAAAACTTTCTTCAGTTGGATTAAGTCAAAATAGTTGAATGGAGAAATAATTTTAGAATTTCTTCATTTATTCATCGAAAGTTTAAATTCATATATATGTATGAATATATATATACACATATATATACATATATATACACATACATGTATATATATATATACATACACATATCAGCTAACATGTTAGGTATTTGATATATAGCAGGCAATTAAATAGGCAGAATTCTGGCCTCTTTTAAGATTTACTTAAAATCTTTTTTTTTTTTTTAGGTTTTTTGAGACAGGGTCTCACTTTTATGGTTCAGGCTGGCCCTGAGCTCAGCCTCAAACTCACATCACAATCCTCCTGCCTCTGCCTCCCGAGTGCTGGGATTACAGGTGTGAGCCACCACGCCCCGCCCTGTGGTATGTGGTACTGGTTGCTGCTGGGGTGAGTCTCCATGCCCAGTATAGTTATGTGGTTAACCGGGGAATCGAACCCGGGTCCCTGTGCTTGCAAGACAGGCGACGGAACCACTGAGCTAACTCCCCAGCCCAAGATTTACTTAAAATCTTAAGTGGATTCAGCTCTGAAATCATCTTTTCTTCTCTGTGTATGATGCCCTTTCCATCAGAGATTTCTCACTCTTGTGTACTATGCCCCAACCAACTTTTTGTACTTTGACAACTTCATGAAGAAGTGCAAAGTCTGGCGAGAACATCTGTGAGGCCTCTAAAGAACTGCACCCTTGCTCTCCGATCACCAGCACAGCAGCAGAAGAAAGTATTAGTAAGATGGTCTTTCTTGGGCTGCTCTAGAGATTTCCAAATCCTTCCTACGATGGTGTTTGTGGGAAAAGCCACCAATTTGTAAGTAAGTGACTTCTCGATGCACTGCTGAGCAGACCTGTCGTCCCTGTGCTCACAGCCTGAACTGAGGGCGCCCTGAGCCCAACCAGCGGGAGCTCGCCGGCGCCCACGCAAGTCCTCACGCACATCCTCTGGCTGGGTTCTCCCTGCACACTCAAGAGGGCACAGAAACGAAGAGAGAACATCAGCCTCCGGAAGCGGTCTGGGAGGCCCTCCACCAGCTGGCGCCTCACGCTGTGCCAGGCTGCGGCACAGTCTGCCCACACTCGGAAACTGAAAATGGGGTTCACACCGCACAGCCTCGAGGCACAGAGTCTGTCTTTCACAGCAGCTCCTGTTTTCTCCTCTCCTCCTCACACTCACCCAAATGAAAATCCCCTGATTTTCCACTGCCAGGACAAATGAATACTGTCCTCATCGTAAAAATTAAATGACTATCTTAAAAAAAGAACTCCTCTTTGGCATGCTCATATATCCTGAGGCAAAGGAAAATTGTCACTGATAACTCATCTCTGCTACAAGACAAATGTTCTTATTACACACAGCTTGTCACAGCTGAAGACAATTCGAGCCCAAAAGCCAGAAAGTCCCCAGGGTTTGGAAAGAAGCAAGTAACCAGGCACTGAGTGATCACGTCCGAAGTCCCTCCCAGCTCCACTGCCCCGCATGACCTTGGGTACATCACTGACCACTCCGGGTTCTTTCATATTTCACTTCCATCTTCAGGTTAAACTCTCTGCTGTCCACCCGGTGGCTCCCTAACATACTTCTTGTCTTAAATTCTTATAGAACATTATGTGATGAGGACATCCCTGAGTTTCTTAGGCCAAGTCAGTTTCCTGCATATTTATAAATCTATTTTAAATTCCCTGTAGCTCCATTACATCATTTATCATATGGCATAATTATGGCATATTTACTGTTCGTTTTTATTTTATCATATTATTTATCTAAAGTTATCAGGTAATACACAATTATTACTGGTCTTGCTAATAGTAATCAAATCATTTGTAATACCAGGAAAACTATGTGTCAAGTTCTATAAGTACATTATTTCTAATTGTCATAAAAACCATGTGTGAATGCTAATATTATTGTTATTTTAAAAAAATGACAGTATCTTTAATTTTTTACAGTTGAAGAAAATACATGTAAGAGAGTGTATGGGTGGTCAGTTGGGCCCCTGAAGTCCTTGATAACATTTATTCCATTCTAATCCCATGCTTGTAATCATTACTCTATAATAGTGCTTTAAATGACAATAGATCACTTATTAAGTCCTTATTAGAAGTCAGGCTCAGCGTTATGTTCTGTACAATTAGCTAATGTGACCCTTACAAAAATCCTGTGATGTAGGTTGAGTAATTTTGATATAACTTTTGAAAATCTGTACTTAAGGCTCAGAACCACCTGCCCAATGAACTACGCAGGCTGGATTTCAATGCAGGTTGATCTGCTCTCACTGTCCTCTACTCAATCCCAAAGTACAATCTCCTTCAGTCTTTGCAAATGCTGACCATGTCTTGAGGAATAAGGCTCCTGGAAATAGACAGCTGGAGGACCGCCCCGCCCAAACAGTGCAATGCAACACGTTGATTCACTCCCCAAGACTCACCTTAGCACATGTGTGGACCCGTTAATGGTCGTAGTTGAACAGGGGACAGTCTGGCCCAGAATGGAAGGTCTTCGGTAGCGCTCGTCATCACAGCAGAGGATGATGAGGAAGGCACGTCTGAAAGACTTATTCAAGAAGGCGTAGAGAAAAGGATTCAATCCAGAATTGATGTAGCCGAGCCAGAGGAAAGCAGTCCACAGCTGTGCGGGGACAGTGTAGTCTATGAAAGGGTCCACGATGTTGGTGACAAAGAATGGAGCCCAGCAGAGGCAGAAGCAGCCCATGATGATGCACAGGGTCTTGGCCGCTTTGGTCTCTGTCCTCATGCGGTGGGTGCTGTGCTGGTCCGCGGTCTGGGGCCGGCCCTCAGAGGGCGCTCCTGCCCGCTGCAACACCTGGATCTGGTGGGCGTGCTCCTTGGCCGTGACATAGATGCGGTAATAGGCCAGCACCATGAGGAGAAATGGGATGTAGAAGGCCACCACAGAGCAGGTGATGGCATAGGGCTTGTTGACCATGAAGACGCAGTACGTAGAGTTAGAGTGCTGGTTGAACTTCCTTTTTTCTATCTGAGAGGTGGAAGGAGAGAGAAAACGAAGAAGGAGGGGAGAAAAGATAGGAAAAGGAAAATAGAAAAGTGAGGAAAAATGTAAGAAAAAAGTGAAAAGAATAAAAAGAAACGTAAGGGAGGAAAATGGGGAGAGAAGAAAAAGGACAAAGAAAAGGAAAGAAAGACTGATCAGCAAATCTGTTTTTCTTATAAACCGACATATCGGAGAATTTTGATGGTGGGAAGGTACATGAACCTAGCCCAGGGCTCCGACAGCTGTGTACCAAGGGGTTGCCGGCCTCGGAACGAGCATAACAAAGGGAGATGGTCCTTCTCCAACCCATTCACTCACTGAGAGAGGAACTCAGCCTCTTTCTTCCTCCTTTCCTGCTCACATGTATGGAATCAATGTCTCTTAACAGGATGTCTATGGATCAGTAGCATCAGAACCATATATGGTGCTTACTGGACATGCAGAGTCCGGGTGTCCCACACAGACACTGGGTCTAAGTCTTTGGGGAGTAAGTCTTAGGTTTTTGCATTATAAGTAAGTTAGTTGGATGGTTGGCTAGTTTAGTTATTAGCTATGCAGTTCAGGCTGACCTTGAATTCACTGTGGGGCCCACGCTGATTTCAGACTCAAGGAGATCCTCCTGCTTCAGCTTTCTGAATGCTGGGATTACAAGTGTGTGCTACCACACTTGGCTAGTTGATTTTTAAAAAATAATTTTGAAGTTTATCACTATTTGTAAACTTTGGTGGGGTATAATTCTAAGTCCAGATATGTAGAAGACACCACGGGGTGGGGGGCTTCCCAAACGACTTCTAGGCTCACTGGACATCCTGATAAAGGTTTTTTTCTCATTTAGATTTCACAATATTCAAAATGCAAACAGAGAATAATGGCCACAAAGGGCCTTAGGTCTTCAAGAGAAAGGAAAAGCAAATAGTTTAGAATACAGGGACAACACAGTACTCCTCCCTTATCTGTGGTCTCTCTCTCTAGGCTGCAGTTACCTGTGTCACGTGGAGTTCACAACTCCATAAGTAAACAGTCATGAGTTATATAAACTGCATGACGAAATTTCACATGCCACTGCCTGCCCCACCGGGGGAGAGCCATCCCTTTCCCCGACAGAGTTCTACTCCACAGTTACATAGTAGCCATTTTTGGTCATCCAGTTGGCTATGGCGGTATCACAGGATTTGCATTCATGTAACCTTAATTTACTTCATAATGGCCCCAAATGCAAGAAGAGCACTACTGCTAATTTTACCACAGTACACAGCTACAATTTTTCAACTTCACTGTCATTGTTGTCAGTCTCTTACTATGTCTAATCCAGAAGTTATATTTCAGAGATTTCTTTTTGCCAGTGGTTCTGGGGAATGAACACAGGACCTTAATACTGAGCTACATCCCTGGGCCTTTTTATTATTTTTATCTTGAGATAAGGTCTCACTAAGTCACTCAGTTGCATTCCTCCTGCCTCTGCCTCCCAGAGTGCTGGGATTACAAGTGTGTGCCATCATGTCCACCCAGTAATACTTCATCACAGGTGTGTATGCACAGAAAAGACAGCATTTAAAGTCTGGTATTATTCATGATTTTAGGCACCCACCAACCTCTTCTAATGTGTTTCCCATGAAGACCTGGAACTGCCACATACAGACTGAGCACAGGGCAGGATCCTGAGGGGACTTGGAACCCAGCCAGAGCCGAGGCCCACGCGTTAGCGGGTCTCATCCCACCCCAGTCCAGGGCGTTTAGGCGTCTGACCCAACCTCTCCACTAAAGTTCTCTGGGCAGTTATTAATGAACCCTCTGTGGCCAAATCCAGCCTCATTTTAAATAAGCCTTCTATTCTGTTAATCCATCTGAGTCCTCTGTCCTTTTTGATTTTAAATAAAATATTGACAAAATACTTTTGAAGTCCGTACACACTGAGTGTACATGTGGATGGGTGGATTATTGCAGGGTAAATTCACCACCTGTGTGTGACTTGGACTCAGATCCCGCTCTGGATACTGTGAGCACCGGAAGCCGCCCTGACCCCTCAGTCACTGCTAGGTCACAACTCTCTAACCCCTACACCAATTTACTTTCCAGACTAATACAAAGCGAGTATAAAACATAGTTTGCATCTAATTTGATATCATATTATTCATAATACTTTGGGTGCCTGTAATGTATGTTTTACACTGCAGTATAATTTGCATTTATAATGTTATGAAATAAATCTGATAAAGAAGGTTACATATCACCTAGTTTCTTTTAGGCGAGAAACTCAAAATATAAATAATTTAAAGAGTAAAATGAAGGAAAAATGGCAGGAAAGAGCAAGGTCGATTATTTTGGAGATGAGAAAGGGAACCTGGAAGAGAAAAAAAGGAGGGTTTGGGGGATCGAATATGATAAAAGATAATTTTCAAAAAGATATAGTTATCATATCACAAACCTATACTAATAAAAAAATAGACCCCAAATATTAACCACTCCACTACTGCCATTTGAGAATAGTCATGTTTTGTCTATTTTAAACAAAATTGTTATGAATATTCTTATAAAAGTGTGTGTGTGCGTATGCACATGTACTGCTACTTTCATTGCTTTGAGGAATGTTTCTAAGACTGACACTGCTGTACCACAGGGTAATCTCAGCTTTGGGAGATGCGGCCATGTTTTCCAACCTTTCCCACTTCTACCACTGGGCGAGGAGCGTTCCAGTCACTGCACACCCTTCCCAACACTAAGCACTGCCAGGGTGTAGTGTTGTCTCTTTCTGGGTTTGTCTGTTTGAATGGTTATGAAGTTAGATTACACCACCAACACACTTCATATATCTGCAGTCCCTGTGCAGTGAGCTGCTATTAGGATTTGCTTCACATTCTGTCTTTGATACTGAACAGTGCCACGGGCATTGCTGTCTACACAATTACCCTACACACACCACTTTCCGTGGAAAGTATGTGAGTCTGAGTTGCTGCTTCTGCTGCGATTATCGCTCTATTCCCTCCCTGGGAGACAGCACTGTCTTTACAACTGTCACCCTACAGTCTTCCTGCTCTGCGTCCCCAGCCTCAGTTAATAAACTGCTCATACTCCCAGAGTGCCTTTCCCTCAGCACCGGCCCCTGCTCACCACGCCTCACTTGCCTTACTGGAACTGTGCATTAATCAAATAAATTTAAACCAAATCTAAACTTACCAGGAACTTTCTGATTCTTCTTGTGGTTTAGTCTTAATGACTAATGATGTTAATTACTATTTTATTATTTAGATACCTTGTCTTGTGAACTGATTTTTCAGTTATTTTCCTATTTCAAAAAGTGAGTTCTATCTCTCAGTGATTTTTAATAGTTGTTCTATATTCTGCAAATGTCTTGTCCAGTTTATGTTCTCCGAATCTCTTTCCTGCTAGTGTCTAGTGACAGAAGTTTTAAGAACTTGTACTTTTGGTTAATACATTTGACGAACTGTTTACTTTGTTTATCTTTCAATACAAGGGCGTTCTCACCTCTAATCATTTGAAGACATCCTCCATTGTATCTTAATCACCTTTACTGTGTTAGCTTTTGCAGTAAATTCTGAAACCCATCTGGAACTAATTTTTCTATATTATTTAATGTCAGAGACAAGATTAAAATTTTTTTTTTTTAGTTTTTTTTTTTCGACACGGGGTCTCACTTTGTAGTTCAGGCTGGCCCTGAGCTCACTATACAATCCAGGCAAGCCTCAAACTCAGCAATCTTCCTGCCTCTGCCTCCTGAGAGCTGGAATTACAGGTGTGAGCCATCACGCCCAGCATTGTGGAATGTGGTACTGGTTGATGGCAGCTTTGAGTCACCACACCTGGCACTGTTCAATGTGGTTACTGGGGATGGAACTTGCAGACCTTGAACTTGGAAGGCAGGCAGAATCACTGAGCTAAATCCCTGGCCCAAGATTAAATTTTTAACTTCCGCTAGCCAGTTGACCCAGTGGAATACATAGAAAAGAAGGCCTTCACCCAGCTATAATGCAGTTTATCTTTGGTCATACACAAGGAACTACATGTGCATGCTTCTGTGTTTGAATTTCACATTTTGTTTTCTCAAAAAATGTATTAATCATGCTATTTTAACTTCTGTAGCTATTAACTTTATCTGTTAATAAATGTCTTTGAATTGTGGGTCACCTCAAAGATTGCTTTGGCTATTCTTACATCTCAATATTTCTATGAAAAAATTTACAAGTATCGATTTATCAATTTTCTTACAAATTTTCAAGTATTTTGAGTATAGTTAGATAAAGTGAGTGAGGAAAATTGATGTCTTCAAAATAAGTCTTCCAATGTTTTACAACAGGAATGATACTTGTCAAAAGTTTTTTTCTTTCTTATCTTCCTCATTGCCCTCTACTTAATTGAAGAATTTCCTTTCTAGTCTTAGTTTATGAAGAATTTCTCAAACCACCAATGGATATTAAGGCTTGTGAATTAATTTTTGGCAGTAGTGAGATGTTCACGTAAGTTTTCTCCCCTCCCTTCATTACTGCAGCAAATTATACCGACTGCATTATATTTCTGGAATAAATCTGCCTTGTTCAGGGTTCTGCGACACATTAGCTTCCTAAGGGCATTGTTCCTGATTAAATGCTGCCTGCTGGCAGCTCGATTATGCTGATATGCTCTACTAATAGCCCTTGACTGAAAGAAACTCCTCCCAAAGTCCCTTCCTATTCTTGAAGTCAGCTTGTAGTCTGCAAATGGACACATGAATAATGATATAGAAAAGTCATACACACGTGGATACGATACACAAAACAAGTTCACTTTCATTACCTGTGTACATAATTAGTATGTTAAGTCATATAAGGTTGGAGTATATGTTTCTTTTGTTATTTTTGTCATGAAATATCTCTATTTCAAAAATGCTACTTGCACTGTTATTATATCACTTAGAATAGTACCGCTATTCCAGTTATTTTTCATTAGTACATACCTGTCATACTAACCTTTCTGTCACTTTGTGTGTAATGGGCATCTCTTCAAGAAAACACATATTTGCATTTTGCTTTGACTCATTCTGATGATCTTTATTTTTAGCAGCTTGTCTTTGAAGAATTTATTGATTGAATATTTACTGTAATCACTCTGATTTACATTTATGCCTATTTTTTAAATTTCTTATTTTCTCTTATGGGGTTTGCACCTATTTCCCTTCCTATTTATTTTTGGAATAATCAATTTTTAGTGTTATATTATTTTTTCCCTCTGGGATCTTATTGGCTGGATATGCATTGACTATATTTTACAAGCTAAAGTTTAATTCAATCTCCTCAATGCCTTTACCATGTCCTTGGCAATGCAAAACTTTTATACTCTATCTCTAGGCAACGCTTTCCTTCCTTTTACGCTGTTTTAAACCCATTTTTGTTCTACCTGTATTTAAAAGCTCATAAACACTATTATTAATATTCTATAAGTAGTCAGTATTCTTTATCTTACTACTGTGTTAACCATTTTCAGTGCTCTGCATTTTTCTGCTACATGATGCTTTCATTTAGCATTTTTTTTTTGCCAGAAAAATTCTTCCTTAAAGAAACATTAGAACAAACCTGCTTCTGAAATTTTCCCTCACTTTTGTCTGACTAAAAATGTCTTCAATCCATCTTCATTTCTGAAGAATATTTTAATTGGAACTACAGAAATCTAGTAGTAGGTACTTTTCATCATTTTAAAGATGCTACTCCACTATCCGCTCATTTCTATCACTGCGGGGGTCAGCTGTAAGTCCTGTTTCTCCTTAAATTTAATTGACTTATTTGTTCTCTGTTTGCTTCTGAGATTTATTTCTTTGTCTATAATCTTTAGCACTAAAAATTATTTTTCAAAGTATACTCCCCTCCTCCTTTCTTAATTTAACTTGCTGGAACTTCACAAAATTTCTTGACTGCAATTCATAGTTCTCAATAGGTCCTTTTAGCTGTGTCTAATATATTATGAAATTCATCATTACACTTACTCCATTCATAATACTGATTAGCTCCAAAACTTCCTAGAGAGTCTCATTCACTAGTGAAGCTCTTTGTATTTTCCACTTTCCTTTTAATTATATGGAGTAATTATCTGAAAGCCCTTGTCTAGAAACTCCACTCTCTAGAATGCCTAGGAGGCTGTTTCTGCTGCCTTTTTATGTTCTTCGTCTTCATCTCTTTGTCCTATTTATTCCAACGTCTGATGACTTTTGACTAAATGAGAGGCAACACGTGCAGAAATTACAGATGCTCTGCGTGGCAGAAGCCCAGTCAGAGGGAACGTAATTATCTTCCAGTGGGCAGACAGAACTTGGAAGTAACACCTCAACCATGTGCAGGCTGTGCTTAGCATATTTCAGAGGAGCTTCCAAAGGAATAGTTCGTTTCTCAGGTGTCTTCATTAGAGCCCCAGAAATGGTTGCTGGAGCCCTCTGTCTTAACAAGCTCTCACACTGATTTAATTTCTGTCCTCCCAGAATTAGAAGACTACTAATGTCACAGCCAAGTCTTTACCTTCCAATAGCTGCTTCCAGCTCAACTGCTTGTTTTTATTTTGATTTTTGCCCCTACTTCAATATATATACTTCAGGAAAAAATTATTTGCTGAAGTTTAGTTTCACAACTTTAAGGTTTCCATTTCTCTGGGAACTCACTCACTCAAATATCAGGCATCCTCAGCCTCCAGACTCTTCGTCCTGTTAAATACGTCTTCATTTCCTAGACATTTTCTCTTGTCTATCTACCTACATCCTCCAGGCTACTCCACTGAGTTCTACACCTTAATCCTCTGCAGATGCCCTAGTTTTATTTGCAGTGGAGACCACTTATAATCTTTTGGACTTGGCATCCAAACTGCGTACTGAGCTCTCCATTTGCTTATCTAACAGGTGCCTCAAATATATGTTGTCCAAACCATGGATTTGATTCTTCTGGTCCGACGAACTCTGTTCCACCCACAGAACTTCCCAGCTGTACTTGTGATTATTCTTTTTAATTTTCCAGTTGCTTTAGCCAAAATCTTCAGTCAGACAAATGGATACCAATATTTTTTCATACCTCTCTTGATATTCCAGATAACCTTAAATTTAATATCTAGATTATAAACCACTATGTCTGTTGCTACACCTAAGACTACAGTACCATCATCCCTTAACTGTTAGATTACTCAAGCTACTCCTGGTATACTTTTCAACAGGAAAAAAAAAAGCTTCTTTTAAAAACATAAAGTCATATTATGGATCTTGTCAGTATTCTGCAATAGCTCCCTGTAAGGTTCAGATCTGAAGTGTCCCTCAAATCTCCTGTGTCTGGAAGATAACTGGATCCACTGATGGGTGTTTAGGAGTTGGCTGTGCTGCTGGGAGGTGGACCTGGTGCAGGGGTCACTGTGCAGGGGTCACTGTGGTGGGGAGGGCGGAGGGTGTATTCTCGTCCCAGACCTCTCCTTCTCTGCTTCCTGGCTGCAGTGACCTGAGAAGCTCTCTTCTGTGACACCCTCCCTCCACCCCATTTCTGCCTTAAAGTCAGCTGGCTATGAACTGAAAATATCAGCCAGATAAGCCTTTTGCCTTGAAGGTTTAGACGTCAGGTATTTCATCCTTGTGACAGGAAAGAGACTAAGATGTGCTTCATACCATTTGGAGTAAATGCCAATGTCCTTACAGAAACATGCAAAGTCATACATCATCTTTTCCTCTTAGTTATTTTAACCTCCTATTTTGCTTTTCTCCTCATTCTGCATCTCCTCATTCTATCATCCTTGATATGTCAGTACATCTTGTCTCAGGACATTTGCACTAGCTTTTCCTTCTGCTTAGCATATTCTCCAACATACACAAGTGCAACTCCCTCACCTCCTTAAAGCTTTTGTTAAAATGTCACCTTCTCAATAAAGCCTACTCTAACACTCTATGTAATATTGTAACCTGCTATTCTACACACTGTTTTTCATAGTAATGATCTCCTAGGATTCCAGATACCTACTTATTTTTCCATCATCATTTATTACATGTGTACTCCTGATACACCATAAATTTTACAAGAAGACAGATCATTATCTATTCTCAAACACATTATAACACATCTCAAACACACGGAGTGGCTTCTGACACATAGCTGTTCAATAAATAATTATAAAGAATATATGAAATCTAAAAACCTATAACCTCAAATTACTATCATCTTAGTCCAAGTTACCATCTTTACTCAACAAGATTATTGTAATTCTTTCCCAATTCTTTTCCCCGTATCCTGTCACTCCACAGCCATCCTTAGAGTCATTCTGACTCTTAAGACACAGGCTAGATGGTGTCACTCCTCTGTCTCAAATGCCACAAAACTCCCTTCATCAGAGAAGGTAAATGCACCATCTGTTTCCCTTTTCTTAATTTTGACCTAGGGATCAAACTCAGAACCTTATGTTTGCTAGGTAGGCGCTGGAACCACTGAGCTAAATCTCTGGCCTTAATAATTTTTAGTAAATTGAATTCACAATATGTTCACAACAGGTTAGTGAGTTGGTCCAACTTCCTGCTTGTGAAGTTTGAAGATAAAGTAGAGCATTTCTGGCAGGCTTAGCTTTAAAAGCACAAGTGATGTGGTAGCAGATTAAATCCCCAGAGTAGAGCCTCCCCCTGAGCATTTTGCACATTTGTATGAGTGTTCAGATCTGTGCAAATGGGTGTGCAACTGACCTGCATTACTCATGAATTCCATCTGGGTGTCCTGGGTGCATACCAAATGCCACGAGTTCATCTGCTCACTAGTATTTATTTGGAAATTCCAAAAAGTGGCACTTGCAGCAGATTCCAGTTATTTATCCATGCACAGCAGTAAAAACTGAGTTTTCTAATGGGCAGTTTCTCAGCTAAAGTCAAAACTGTGATGCACTACTTTCTTGTGTTACTTCAATGAAAGTCCTTTTTGCTCTTCGCTGCCATATAATTTGCCTGTTTCGTGATGTCACTTAGTGACTTCACTGTTTACAATGGCCCAGAGACAGTGCTGAGGTGTTGGCTCTGCGCAAGGAAGCCATGAAGTCCCTTTACCAGGACATGCCTATGTTAGACAAGCTTCACTCAGGCACAGGTTAGGCTTTGGGGCCCTTGGTTCATGGTTAATGAAGCTACAGCACAAATTAAATCAATGTCTTTAAGCAGAAACACAAATAAAATGTACTGATTGGTAGATGAAAATGTGCCAAGAAACTCGCAAGAATATAGCCTGCATTTTCCCTGGAGCAAATATGCAATTCAGCTTTTGTGGTGACTTAAGAAAATATAATTGTCACAACCAAGAAGAATCTGTCATACATCTGTGAGCATATGGGTTGCACTAGCTTCTGCCTAGAAAGATGCAGTGTGTGAAAAGTGAAGATGAGTCAAGTTAGTAAGAAGCAGGAGTCCCCCTTCCTCAGCCAAGGGAAGGAAATGGGGGTGTCTCTATCTCACATGTGTGATAAAAACTTGTTCCCCTCCCCCAGACAGTCCACATCAGAATGTAAGAACGCTGAACCATCACTAAAACTCCCCATGTACAAAAGCATGTGCTTCCACAGATCTTCTCCTTCAGGGGTTTTGCAGAAAATTTAAGAGCACAGACTGTGGGGTGCAGTAAATCTGGACTTAAATTTCACCACTTTTTATCAATGAACAGGGCTTATGACTTCACTTCTTTGACCCTCAGTCTCCTAATCTGGAACGTGATGACCGTGATAGGGTCCGCGTGACAGTGTTGCCGTGAGGCCCAAAGAGTTTCACGGGAATAACGATAACGTGGGCTTCGCGCACAGTCACTGTTCAGCATCTCTTGGCTACTACTGTATTATTATTACTATTGTTGAAAGTAGTATTAATGGGAAATCGGATTTCATTTGTCCCAAGAATGGTAAAATGGACGACCTAAAAGAAATGTGATTTGAGAAATACCCCCACACTTTTAGCTGTCTCCTCTACTTCACTCCTTACACTCAAGGGGAAGGATGCCCCTGGGGACCTGCTGCAGGCAAACCCCGCCCCAAGCCTTGGCTTAAAGGACTTTCCCAGCCTGGGACTGAGAAGGGGCTGGAGGGAGCTCCCTCTTCCGCGGTGCTGTTAGGTGTGCTGCACACAGTCTCCTCTTGGTCCCCCTTCCTGCACTATCTGGTTGTTAAGTGAGTGCCTGAAAATTTCTTAGAAAATATAGACCCTTGTTAATGAATCTAGACTGAGGATTTGATCCTACTTATAATTTTGGTGCATCAGGACCAGAGGGCTCTTAAATATTATCTAGACAGGCAAGATGGTGACTTTTATGTCCTCCTGACTGGGCTCTGGAGCACTCAGGCATCTGGTAACACGTCACTCTGGGTTGGAAGTTTTGGGTAAGATTAGTGTTTGAATCAGCAGACTGAGGAAGATGATCTTCCTCCCAGCACAGGCTCTTCTTTAACCCACTGAGTTCTGAACAGAACAAAAAGGCCGACAGGAGACTCCTGCAGGCCACAGCAAGTTCGAGGCCAGCCTGAGCTGCGTGGGTAGATGCTGTCTCAAAAAATAGACACAGATATACAAAGAAGTTCTGCTGTCTTGTCGCTTGGATGTCAGGACGCTGATGTGGACCTGGACTGAAATATTGGTTCTGGATCTCCGGTTTGCTGAGAGTAGATACGGAAACCCATCAAGCCCTGTAAGTACACAAACTATGTCTTCATTATTCGCTCCCTGTTTCTGAATGTCTGTCTGTTTATCTGTCTGTCTGTCTGTCTCTCTCTTTCTCTCTCACACACACACACAAACACACACACACACACACACACACACACACACACACACACTTACTGTGTTGGTTCTGATTCTCTGGAAAATCAATACATGGGTTGGAAATGGCCCAGCACACGAGTCTCATGTGCCCTTGACAGAAACTCTTCCCACCGGGCACAACTGAGCCCTCAGGAAGTGGACCTAACGGAGCTGGGCTCCAGCTTAGCTCTCTCCCCTTCTCCTCAGTTCTCCCTTCAGTCTCTGGCAGCCTCCACCCACACAATATCATGTGCGGATTCTCAGTGTGAACTGGGATGAAGGGGTCTTGGCACACCAGCCTTAGGCTCCGGAGCCTGGCTGTCAAGCCTTGCGTTCATGTCCTACTGTCCACAAGCTATGTGTTACCAGGTATATTACTTAACTGTGGGGGCCTGGATTTTCTCATCTGAAAAATGGGGATGTAATTATTCCCTGAGGATATCGTTAGACTTATTTGTAAAGTATTTAAGGCACGTTCTGGCATACAGTCATCTTTAAGGAAAAAGTGTTCCTGGCACTTATTAAAGCAGTAAGACTGACTTCACTCAGCATTACTGCAAAGACTGTGGGATCTACTGCGGTGGAGTTTGCAGCAGGGAGAACATAAGAGCTTCACTCTGAACATGCTGCAGCAAAGTGAACAAGAAGCACAGTGGTTAAGGGTCAGGAGATTTTAGGAGGAAAAACCAGAGGTGAGGGAGGCTCTGGCCAAATTGTCCAGGAAGGATTCTGCCTAGAGACCTGTCAGAGTGATCAGATCCACCTCTGCTTGGTAGAGAGGAAGAACTGAGCAGGTGTTGAGGGGAGGGGATTCTGGCTACACTGTTGGATTCTTACTAAAATAAAAGGACATGACGATGAACAGGAACATTCCGAACCTGAGGCCTAGTGAGAAGAGAATTCGAAGGACTCTAAGCTTAGGCTAGGAGAGACTCTATTAGTAGAGATTCAGAAATGTTAGCTTCTTAAAAACCTATCATTCAGATTACTATTAGAATCTTTCTTAGACCATTTGCCCAGCCTCATATTACACATTTATTTAGAATCTCAAGCAAGATTGATCAGACAGGAAAGCAGACGTCTGTGTAGATACTCACCAAGTCAACTATTCCGATGTTATTCCAGCCTTGCATTATGGGGAGAAAAGAGATGAACATGGGGATGACCCAGCAGCCTCCCAGCATTAACGCGATGCGCAGAGGGGTCATCTTATTCCTGTAAACCAAAGGCTGGCAGCAGATGGCATAGTACCTGGAGGGGTAAGAGGGCAGGTGTGGCCGAGGACAAGGAGTGAGAGGGAGAGGAAGGGACAATGGGGGCGAGAGAGTGACCAGGGAGAGGGAGTCAGAGAAGTGGAGATATTGAAACAAGGAGAAGATTCCAGCAGGGAAACAGGGAAGAAAGAGATCAATGAGCAGTGGAAGGGAAAGCAGCAGGAGAGGGAGGGAAGCGAAGGAAGAGAGAGGAATAGAAGAAGAAACTGTGATCATACTTCATTAATATGAAAATATATTGCAAGTAACACCTAAATGCTACTTCCTGGCGGTGGGCCCCATTTTTCTCCAGCTATTGGAGGAGTCAGACACGCATGAGGGTCTTGTCTTTCCTGGGCACAGTCTGCCGCCACCTTCAAGTCTGGCATTTGGGACTGTCATGCAGTGCCCTGGGCTGTAGTGTGAGGACACTTGCAGCCCATCTTATTACAGTCTGAGGTGACCCTTGTCCTGTCTCGGACTTAACCCTCCTCCTGACCACCTGCCTGTCCTGCCTCTACCCTCCACTTTGAAGAGCTCCCAAATCAGACCCTTTTAGACTGATCCGGAGCCTGCACTTTGAGCTGTGGGAGTCGCTGCTCTTGCTCCGTAAGGTAAGGGCACAGGTACTTCCTGGCCTGCTTAGATTGGGTGGGGCCAAGGGACGGATGGGTTTGGACCAAAGAGTCATGAAAAGAACTCATATGTGCTACTTCTGAAACAGACTACTTCACTGTTTCTCAATGCCAAAAATGTAAAATTCCAAATATTCCCTTCTATCGTTTGAGAGCATTCTGCCTTATTTATCATCCTGGTCTCCCACACGGGACTATCTTCTCACTCTCCATGTTCTGCCTGTGGGACTAGATCCTCTCCTGCAGATAGAGCTACAACCTGGTGCCTGAACAGTGGACTTTCTAACTCCTGGGCCACTCCTGCACGTTCCTCCAGCCTTAGAGACTGCCCTTCCTGTGCTGGGCATGGCCTGGGATTTGTTTCTGCAGCCTTGGAGTCTGCCCTTCCCATGCCGGGCACAGCCTGGGGTTTAACAATAGGTGAAACACTGCAGCAGGTCTATTAGTTATTTATGTTCAAAAAAGCAAAAAACTAAGTACAAAAAGCCTACCTACAGGGTAAGTCTCTTCTTTTTAGATTTTAATATATTTAAAATAAACCACCCCCTCCCACTCCTAATTTTACACATTAATTTTCTCCACCTCTTCTGTTCTTTTCTTAATTCAAAGCATAGTAATATAACAATGGCTATATTCTCTGAAGAGGAGGTGGTAGGAAGGGTGAGGAGAGAGAGTGAATGACAGGGCAGCCCCATGTTGGAGCTCAAGAACTGAGGGCCCCGGGAGCAAAGGCAGAAGCGGACCCTCCCCAAAGGGCTCACGGTACAGCCGGCCACGTGGCACCAGGAGGCCTCAGGGGCTGGCAACTCTCTGGGTGTCCTGCTCTAGATGACAGCACAAGAACCAAAGACCAGAATGAGAGAGGGGCCTCTCCAGAGACTATTTTTCTTCATTATAGAACCGACATGGGAAAAGTGGAAACGAAGCTTATGTATATGAGGAGGGTAGGGGGAAGGGAAAAAACAAGAATAGATATATATCATGTACAGGTACAAATTCGCAATAAGGAATGGATCACGATGTATTCCTAATATGTACCAGTAAACTCAATTTATTTAAAAAAAAAAAAAAAAGACCTAGTGAAATAGGAAGAAAATGGGCAAAAGGCAAAGGGAAAAGGTAGGGCAGGGATTAGTAAAGAAGGGAAAGAAAAACTTTGGTGACAAAAAAAGGAAACAAAGCTTATGTATATGGAGGCAGTCAGAGATGCAGGGAGGGCAGGGGAATGGGCAAAAGTGAGAATCAAGATATATCATGTACAGATACAAACCCTCAAAGTTGAATATGATTATAATATATATATAAAATGTACCAGTAAAATCAATTTAAAAATAAAAATTATAAAAAAAACCCTGTTGTGCCCACAAAAATCTAACTAAAGAGAACTCAGTATTGGAAAGAATTATGATTAGCTGGAATTCCCTTCATATTCTTGAAGTATAAGAAAGGCAAATTATTACTGAGTGGATAGCTTTTCTAAATAGTGACAATAATCACTACAGAATTATTTTAACACAGACTTAATGACAACCTTAATGTGCACAAGAACATACTTTTCCCCATTTAATTTTGTTCCTTCCTGCCAAGGGACAGGTTTTCCTGTTTAACATCCTTCCACCTTTCTCATGCTCACAGTATCCCAAATTCATCAGAAATTTTATCTTTTCTGCTGTTATATAATTGCTAGGAAAGAAAACGATGAAACACTACTTTGCTATTGGAGGAGTGACCTAGTTGGGCTATCCTCGAGGCCCACTGTCACGGAGAGTGACACAAAAACAAGGAAGTCACAGAGTCTCCTCACTCCTAGAAGCAGCTATGGCCAGGCTGAAGATTTGGTCCTGTTGTCTGAACTTTGCTTCTTCAGGCCTCATTATTTTCTTTTTCCTTCAGTTAAATAAATCACCTCATGTCTTTACAATAAATTCCATTTTGTTTCAATTGCTGTTATTCTTTTAGTCATGTTTTTCCTGCTCCCAAAATTATGTGTAAGTCTTACTCCTCACTATCTTGGAATGCAAGCTTATCAGGAAGCAGAATCTTTACAAAGGCTGTCAAAATCTTTTAAAAGTCACTAGGATAAGCCCTAGTCCAACATGTTTGATATCTTCATAAAAAGAAACCCAAAGCTGAAACAAAGAAGGACATTATAAAGATGAGAGCAGAAACCAATGGAACTGAGAAACACAACGCAAAGAAGCAATGAGCTGAAGACTGGGCGAGTTGGTTCTTTGAAAAAATAATCATAACAGACCATAATAGACAATTTCTTAGCCAATGTAACCAGAGATATTAAGGGAGGGGAGGGGAAGAGAGGGGAGAGGGAGAGAATACCCAAATCAATGCGAATAAAAATTAAAAAGGTGGGGATTCCCACCTTTCCGGGTTCCCCCTTCTGTCTCTCTTAGGCAGAAGCTTTCTATCTCAATAAAATTTTCCTATTTAGACCTCAAAAAAAAAAAAAAGGTGAAATCACAATGGACATTGACAAAATGAAAAGATTATTAACAACTACTTCACAAATCTGTACAACAATAAATTGGAAATTTTAGAAGAAATGGACAGATTTCTAGATAACATGCACATTACAAAAATGGAACCAAGGAGGTTTAAAAGTCCTGAATAATCCATTAACAGGAAATTAAATTGAAGCTGTAATAAAAAAGAAAAACCTACCAACTAAGAAAAGCCCAGATGGATTCACTCCTGAATTCTGCAGAACATTCAGGAGCTATACCACCAATGCTCCTCAAACTTTTTAATGAAATTGAAAGGCAAAGAGTACTCTCCCAAAGTGGTTCTGAGAAGTTACCATCACCTTGGATCCAAATCAGACAAAGATCTGATTGGAAAAAGCTGTATGTAGCCCAATTTCTCTAAGAATATAGACGCAAAAATCTCAACAAGATATTAGCAAACAGAATGCAGCGAGTCATACAGGTCACATATCATGACCAACTGGGCTTCATCTCAGGAGAAGGATGTTTCAGCATAAGTGAAATACATCAAGTACACAAGTTTAAATGTAGCATGGTTTTTTTTATGTACGAAATCCAAGTTATAAACAAAGAGCAAAGTAAAAAATGGCAAATAGAAGTAGAGAGATGGAGCTTTTTCAAATGGGAAGGGGATTGAGAGATGGAGGGAAAGGGAATGAAAAAGAAATCAAGATAAATTATATACATGGATGAACTCCACATGATGAATGTATACATTATGTACTGTTAATGTACGCGAACAAATAAAGAATAATTTGGGTGCAGAGACCACGTGAAAACAGAAGATTGAAACGATGGGACAAGAACCCTGCCCTGCAGTTCCCAGAGGGAGCCCGGCCTCACAGACACTCTCAGTGAACACCACTGTGCTCCAGTACTGTGAACTGTTTGAAGCTGTCCAGTGCACTGGGCTTCCTTATGACAGCTTCAGCAAACTCACATGGCCACTTATAGGTGGTCTTTGCTGCCTGCAATCAGAGCATCCTGCTCAAAGCAGAGGAGTAAGAAAGCGTCTGAATGACAGACATGGTCCTCACAGACGCACTCCACTCTAAACAGAATCATCTCATCTTGTTCAGTACAGTTTCAGATCAGAGCTCAGGTGCAGCCCCTTCCTCACACCCCCTCAAACAAAGGCAGTGGAGGAGTAAGTGATAGACATTGTCTTTACTTTGCTTGTGATATATGAGCTTGGAAATTTAAAGCCAGGTGCCAAGAAATTGGGTGAAGAGCATTTTTCAGAAATTATCAGTGGATCTTCAGTGTTACCAAGACCCAAACTTTCAAAGAACCAAGGGCTCCAGGTTTGGTGGTGCACACCAGCACTGCAGGAGGTTGAGGCAGTAAGACCCAAACTTCAAACTTGTCCTACACAAGTTAGCAACTTAGAGAAACTTTATATCAAAAAATAAATAAATAAAAATCATTGGGGATGCAGCTCAGTGTATGGGCTGATTTCAAGAGGGTGCTCATATTTCCAGTATTATCCTGGGGATGTAAAGCAGTTTATAGAGGAGGACTTCACAAGGTGGTTCTACATTGGTGGTCATCACATTTTTCATAGAAGTTTAATTTCTTTATCTAGTCCAACCAAGGAGATTGCCACACACCATAGCATGCCCAACTCAGCATATTCTTCAGCCCAAATACTTGTGCAGCAATTTATATTGCTTTAGATTATGCTGCTACTACAGAGAAGTAAAGGGTGGTAATAAACTTCCTTCCAAATTCAACTCTGAGGGAAGTCCTGCATATTACCAGACCTTTGATATTTTACATACACAGTCAATCTCTCGACAACAAATCCCTGAAATAAATCACCTAGACAGCTCCCACCACATGGGGTTATGTTGAGATGCAGTGACTGCTTGTCACAGAGACTAGAGTGAAAGTTCCATTTGCATAATCTAGTTGACCAAACTGGCAGAAATCTTTCTCCTTTTAAAATTAGCTATAAGTATATGTGCACGTGGTGGGCATAAATAAACATATATAATTCTGTCTAGATGTATGTCTTCTTTAAATTTTATCTCTGCATCTTCATCACTCTGCTGCCCCATCTTACACTGAATATATGATTGTTGAATAGGAAATATAAAGCTGTTATTCGAAGTTCCAATTATAGCATCCACTTAAAGGCTCAAAATTTTAAGCAAGGATTTAGCATCCTTTAGGCAGCAACTCTACATAAGACACCTCATGTCTTGCAAGATCTTCCCTCATCTCTCCAAGCTTTGCTTCTCAGCAAAGCATATAGAAAAGTAAATATCCTGCCGGAGGATGCACTTGAGAATCTAAATTAAAATAAGTGCGAATAAAAATCTTTGAATAAAGTGATTATAATAAATTGAGTTGTAGTATTAACCAAAGCTTCCCAAATATTTGAGTATTTTTCTATAGAACAAGAATTCAATAGGAATCTGATAACTTGATTTTTATACATTGTGGTTGCTTTTTCATTTCTATATAGGTATTATATTGGCTTTGTTATTAACAAAACAAATGTCCTCCCATGAAGTGCCCTATAATACTTGTACAACACCACTGGACACAAGTTGACAGTCAAATTTGCAAGTTTTGGGTAGTCAGCGAAAAAACACGGGCCAAGTTAATAATAATACTTATTACTGATTTTCAATACTTATTATTGATTTTCATACCAAAGCATAACCTTTAGTTCTCATTCAGTTGTTACAACTCTTTTAAGAAAGGAACTGAAGTACATCCATTTCACAGTGCAGAAATGGAAACACAGAAGGATCTAAAGGCAAAACATAAAGAAACAAAAATAAAGGAACACAAAAAGCAAAATATAAAAAGAATCTGAAGACTTCTTTATTATTTAATCCCCAAAGTCTAGCTCAAAGCTAAATATCGAGCACATGCTCATAAAATGGATTTGATAAACAGGAAACTTTCAGTGATCGTCCATTAAAATAAAGTCTATTAAGTACATTGTTATTCTAGAAATGAGATAGTGACATGCATGTACTAGAGTGATTGGGACAGGCTTTCTTCACTAAACGATTTCCAAGTTGTATTTTACAGACTGGATAAGAATGGTGGAAGAGAAAGTATAAGGCAGGTATTGGAGACAAGCATAGAGACAAGGAGAGACAAATTATGCACCCACGAAATATATACCCATCATCACACTTACATAAACATAAGAGTTAAGTTATCTAGGTCACAGAGAATTCAGAAGGAAGCACAAGGAATCAAGCCTAAAAAAGCTACTCAGAAAGGTCTCACAGCAATGGTTGTTAAACCATTGGTTTTAACAATGGTTGTTAAACCAGACAGGTCTGGAGTGGGGCCCAAGAATTTGCACTTCTGATACGTTCCCACAAAAAACTCTTGCTGGTGGTGGGGGACTTCTGGGAAGATGGTGGAATGGGGAGCAGCAGACAAAGTGTCTCTTTGCAATTTGCTGTTCCCACACAAGAATACAGCAGCTGGAGGAGGAAAAGGAGGAAAGTGGGCTCCCAAGACCCAGGAAGAATCTGAGACAAGAAATAAAGTCTACAGGGAGATAGAAGATTAAAAATTTAATGAAAATGACCACGCTCTCTCAGTTGGGGGTCTCAGTGGGGGAGGGCTGCCGAACCTGTGGCCCAGTGACCTCCTTGGAGAAACACTCTGGTGGAGCGAAGCAGCAGACACACGGAACTACAGCAGATGCTGTATCAACACATGTAAACTGGCCCCTGATGGACAGAGGACAGAGGGTCAGCACCAGCTCCACCCACCACCCGGAGGGACGGAGGATCAGAGCCCAAGAGGCTGGAGGCTGCATTGAGAAAACAAGTTCGGTGCATAAAATCCTCTGCTAAGCACTGGAACAGTCTGCCTTGGTAAGAGCACCAACCAAAGGATCCCCACAAGAGTCCCTGCCATTCCCACTTCTTGTCCACCGCACCGAAAAAGCACACACTGAGAGAGTAAAGAGAAATTGTGGACTGCAGCCATTGGTGAGTTTGTGGGGCCAAAACCCCCAAAGGACTATGGACTCTCTGAGGCGTAAGGGTGTCTTCTACCCTCAAAACCACAGGACTTCCTTGTGCTCAACCCAGCCATTGTGGCTAAAACCCAGACTGAATTCCAGTAGACTACAGCTGTCTTCTTGTGGCTGGTTAACTCTGACCTGCGTGCTACTTCATATTGTCTACAGGAGACAGCAGCTCCATGCTTTGGTGGGCCTGTTTAGTACTGTTTTTGTTTTGAGTTTTTTGTTGCTGTTTTTTTTCTTTCTTTCTTTGTATTTCTTTCTCTTTCTACTTTTAGCCTTTTCTTTTATTCTTCACTTCTCTATTTTCTTGTGGCTGAGTCTGTCCAACTTCAGATTCTTTTTCTTCTCTCAATTGCTTTTATTTTTACAAGAGAGAGAAAATAGCTTCCTGTGGCTGCTTTATTCTTCTTTGGTTTGTCTTCTCTTTCCCTCGGGTCAGTATTAGTTCCCTGATGTCTTGGTCTTCCTTTCTCTCTCTTCTGTACTGTTATAAGAAGGTGAATGTTCTAGTTGTCCTGCTGTTGTTAGTCCATTCTATTTTGTACTTGGCCCTTATGTGTCTTTTGTCATCTAGCTTCTATCAGCCTCCAGGGGTTTGTGTGATCTTTGTATGCCCTCTAACTCTACTTTAATTCTCTCCCTATACTTCTACTGCCAACTTCCTGGTGACCTTTTATTTCTGAAGGGTGACACCACTATATTGAAGGGCCTATATACTGTAAACATATTTCTGGCTAGTTCTAAATTTTGGCATGTGGTTACATCTAGCTTGTGATATGAAAGGTATCAGACTACTGATTGCCACAGTTGTAATTTCTTGTGCTGTTTCGTACTATTGATGATATTGATTGTATTATTCCAACCAACATGATGCGATTATTGTTTAAGTACCTTTCATGATATTTCAGAACTGAGATTGCTTAAGGGCCATTACAGATGCAAGAAGGACAACTCAGGGAGTAGACTTAGGAGACTCTTAGTCTCCTAAGAGTTCTAAATATTATGAAAAAGAGACTTGCAATAACCATTTCCCAGACAGCAAACCAGGAATTAAACTAAAAATATCAACAACAGAAAAGTGGAAATGACAAAAAATTGAAAAACCCAGATACAAAAATCTCACCACCGGGAATTCTAGGAAAAGGGAAATAGACAAAACTGAAATTCAACCACTAGGACTCTCTGAGCTATTAATAAAAAAGAATCTAGTAAAAATGAAATCAGAGGGCCAGGGAGTTAGCTCAGTAGTTCCAGCGCCTGTCTTGCAAGCGCAAGGGCCAGGATTCAATTCCCTGGTAACCACATACAATACTGGACATAGAGACTCACCCCAGCAGCAATTAGCACCACATATCACAGTGCCAGGCATGGTGGCTCACACCTGTAATCCCAGCGCTTGGGAGGCAGAGGCAGGAGGATTGCTGTGATGTGAGTTTGAGGCTGAGTCAGGGCCAGCTTGAACTACAAAGCGAGACCCTGTCTCAAACAAAACAAAACAAAAAATGACATCAGAAATAATTTCTCAGAGAACAACAGAGATAGCGTCCACACTGAAAGATATGACTAAGAACACTAAAGAAGAGATCATGACAGTCTCAGCTTACCAAAGGAATGGAATCTGTTGAACATCTTCAAACAGATTTCCAGGAGATTAAAAACTCCAACGGAAGTTTGTGAAATACAATGAATAATATAAGGACTGAATGAATATAAGACATAGAAGACAGGATTTCAGCCAGGGAATAGGAAAGGAATAATTTATGGAAAATAGTACGGGACCACAAGAAACCAATCCAGCAGCTGCTAGACAGTGCAAAGAATAACATAAGAGTGATTATTAGATTCAGTGAAGAAGCAAGAGATAGTACAAAAGATATCTTAAAAAACTGTTCATAGGTGTGATGGTAGAAAACTTCATAGGAAAAGAATTGACATACAGATAAGTGAGGCATACAGGACTTCAAATGACTATGACCAAAAAAAAAAAAAAAAAAAATCTCTACCTAGGCATATAATAATCAAGATTCCAGAAAGCCAACAGAAAGATGGAATATTGAAAGCAGTTAGAGAAAAATTATAAAGGAAAACTCATCAGAATCACAGCAAACTTCTCAACACAAACACTGAAGGAAACTCTGGAGTGAAGTAATTCAAACTCTAAAAGGAAACAACCTCCAACCTAGACTGATGTATCCTGCAAAACTATCTTTCAAAATCGACAGATAAGTAAGATATTTCCACTACAAAGAACATCTGAAAAACTTTAAGTGTACTAAACCTGCACTTTAAAAAATTCTAAATAATATCCTAGAAAAAGATGGTGAATGTGACAATACCATGAGACACAGCAGAGTGAACTCATTGGCAAGGCAAGAGACTGAATGGAAAAGGGTGAAAAGCAAAGAATAAAAGAGCCAAGAACAGGTAAACATTGTGACAGGGTTAAATCAGTACATATCAGTTATAACCATTAATGGTAATGGCCCCAATGCACTAACTAAAAGACATAGACTGGTAGAATGGATTAAGAATCAAGATCCAACAGTATGCTATACACAGGAAATGCACCTAATTCAGAAAGAAATCCATGGACTGAAAGTACAAGGAGGGACAACAATTCTCCATGTGACAAGAAACTGCAAAAAGGGCAGGCCTGGCTATCCTATTTGCAGACAAAGTAGATTTTAAACCAAAACTAATTAAGAGAGACAAAGATACTATATCCTGATTTAGGGAACAATCCAAGAGAGATGACTTTCATAAATATTTACGCACCAAATTATAGTGCCCCCAACTACTATAAAACAAATATTACTGGACATGAAAAACCAGATAAGCACCAGTACAATCGTAATAGGAGACCTCATTACCCCACTGTCACAAACAGACAGATTAACTGAACAAAAAAATCAATAACGAAATATTTGAACCGAACCAAACTTTTGAACAAATGGACTTAATACACATCTGCATGGTATTTTATCCCACAAAGTCAAAATATACATTCTTAGCTGCTCACAGTTCATTCTCCAAAACAGAACACATGCCAGTTCATAGAACATGTTTAAGTAAATGCAAAGGAATTGAAGTTATCCCTTGTATACTGTCAGACCACAAGTGACTTGATATTGGAGATCAATAACAAAAGAAATTCTAAAAACCTCACAAATACATGGAAGTTGAACAACTAAAGAAGAAAATTAGAAAATTTTAAAATGATAATGCCAATACAACATACAGGAAACTATGGGACACAGTGAAAGCAGTCCTACAAGGGAAATTCATAGCAGTGAATGCCAATACTAAGAAAATAGAGCAAGTGCAAATAAATATCCTAATGCTGAACCTCAAGCTACTAAAAATAGACAAGCAAGACAAACCAAAAGATCATACAAGGGAAGAAATCTTAAGAATTACAGTAGAAGTTAATGCAATGGAGACTAAGAGAACAATATAAAAAAAATCAATGAATCAAAGAGTTGGTGTTCGAAAGAGTAACAAAATTGACAAATCTTTAGTCTACCTCATCAAGAAAAGGGAGGAAAAGACTCAAACTCACGCAATCAGAAATGAATAGGGGGAAATCACCACAGATCCAGCAGAAGTCCAGAAGATAATAAACACCTACTTTGAAAATCTGTACTCCAATAAGATGGAAGACACAGAAGAAATGGATAGATTCCTGGACACATATGAGCTTCCAAAGTTGAACAAAAAAGATATAAAAATGATAAACATCACCATATCAATGTGTGAAACTGAAAATGTAATAAAAAACCTACCAACAAAGAAAAGTCCAGGTCCTGATGGCTTACTGCTGAATTTTATAAGATTTTCAAAGAAGAGCTAATACCACTACTTCTCAAATTCTCTAATGAATTGAAAGGAAAGCAATATTCCCAAATTCATTCCTGGAAGCAACCATTACACTAATTCCAAAAGCAAAGAAAAACCCTACCAAAAAGGAGAACTACAGGTCAATCTCCCTAATGAACACTGATGCAAAAATCCTCAATAAGATATTGGCAAACACAATACAGAGGATTGTCAAGAAGATTGTATACCCACTCTCACCAAGCTGGATGCAAGTATGGTTCAGCATACATAGATCTATAAATATAATACACTATATTAACACACGAAAGACAAAAACCATATTGTCATCTCAATAGATGAAGAAAGAACATTTGACAAAATCTAACATCCAATCATGTTTAAAACACTACAAAAAATTGGAATAGATGGTTTATATCACAAACTGATAAAAGCTATTTATGAAAAACCAACAGCCAACATCACACTAAATGGTAAAAAACTGAAACCTTTTACACCAAGATCAGGAACAAGACAAGGATGCCCACTATCACCACTCCTGTTCAATATAATTCTGAAAACATTAGCCATAGCAATTATATAAGAGACAGAAATAAAAGGAATAAAGATAGGGGAAGAAGAAGTTAAACTGTCATTATATGCTGATGACACGATACTCTATCTAAAAGATTTTAAAAACTCAGCCAGAAGGCTGGGGATTTAGCTCAGTGGTTCTGGTGCCTGTCTTGCAAGCGCAAGGACCCGGGTTCAATCCCTGATAACCACATACCATACTGGGCGTGGAGACTGACGCCCAGCAGCAACCAGTACCACATACCACAGTGCCGGGCATGGTGGCTCACGCCTGTAATCCCAGCACTCAGGAGGCAGGACAGGAGGATTGCTGTGATGTGAGTTTGAGGCTGAGCTCAGGGCCAGCCTGAACTACAAAGCGAGACCCTGTCTCAAAAAACCTAAAAAAAAAAAAAAAAACTCAGCCAGAAGACTGCTATACCTAATTATCATAGTTAGTAGCATAGCTGGATACAAGGTCAATACTCAGAAATCAACAGTCTTTGTATCCACAAACAATAGACTCACTTTGAGAGAAAATAGTGAATCAATTCCTTTCACAATAGCATCCAAAAAAATGAAATATCTAGGAATCAATCTAACAAATTAGGTTAAAAGCCTCAACTCTGAAAACTACAGCACTCTGAAAAAGAACATCAAAGAAGCTATCAAAAAACGGAAAGACATCCCTTGTTCCTGCACAGAAAGAACCAGTATCATCAAAACGGCCATACTCCCAAAACTACTGTACAGATTCAATGCAATCCCAGTTGAAATCCCAGCAGCATAGTACACACAGAACTACAGAAAATAATTCAAAAATCATCTGGAACCAGAAGAGATCTAGAATAGCAAAAGCAATTCTAGGAAACAAGATCAATGGCAGGGGTATCACAATCCTCAACTTGAAAACATACTTCAAAGCAACTGTGATAAAAATAGAATGGTACTGGCAAAGAAATAAACCCAATGGTTAGTGGAACAGACTAGAAGATCCAGAAACAACCCCAGATATACTAAGCCCCCTCATCTTTGACAAAGGAGCCAAACATCCTTAATAGAAGAAATATGGCCTCTTTAACCAAAGGTACTAGAAAAACTAGTTTTCAACCTGTCAAAGACTAATGCTAGATCTATCTCTTTCATCATGCACTAAATGAAAATCAAAATGGATTAAACACCTAAATATTAAGACAAACACTAAACTTGCTGGAAACAGATTAGGCATAACTCCTGGAGACCTTGGCTTAGGGAAAGACTTCAATGACAAAACCTCAGCAGCACAGGAACTAGCAGAAGGAATCAACACCTGGGACCTCATCTTATTAAAAAGCTTTTGCACAGCTAGAGAAACTACCAACAGAATGCAAAGACAACCTACACCATGGGAAAAAAATTTTACCAGCTTTTTCTCAGACAAAGGATTACTATCTAGAGTATGTAAATAGCTTTAAAAAATTAGCCCCCCTCCTGAATTTAAAGACCCAATTGAAAAATGGGCACCTGAAATGACACTTTTCAGAGAAAGAGGTAAAGGGAGCAAAGAAACATGAAGAAATGATCAACATCGCTGGTCATTTGAGAGATGCAGATGAAAACACTAAGGCTTCATCTCACTCCAGAAAGAATAGGGACTATCACAAAATCAACCAGTAACAAATGAGGGAGGCACTAAAGGGACCTTTCTCCACTGATGATGGAAATGTGCAACCACTGTGGAAACTGGTGTGGAGATTCTTCAAAAACTAGGATTGGACATCCCACTTGGTCCTGCTATTCCCCTGCTAGGTGTATACAGTGAAGAATCAAAAGCATCATATCACAGCTTTATGTACCCATGCACGTATGGGCACCCATGTTTATAGCATCTCTGTTTGTAATAGCTAAATCTTGGAAAGAGCTCAGATCCCCATCAGTGGGAGAGTGAATGAAGAAGAGGTGGTTTTTCAAAAATAAAATACAGTATAACTCAGTCATAAAGACTGATAAATTAAGAGTCACTGATATTCAAATGGATGTACCTTGAGGACACACTCATAAGTGAAATAAATAGGACACAGATGTGTAAATACCATCATTTCTCTAGAATGAGAAACTGAAGGTGTAGATGAGTACCAAAATGTATAATACGTAAATAGGAAGAAAATGTTCAAAAGGAGAAAGGAAACATGGGGTAGGAGAAAGTAAAAAAGAAAAAGAAAAAAAATTGATGGTAAAAACCAAAAAATGGAAACAAAGCTTATGTATATAGGGGTGGGGGCTGTAGGGAGGGCAGAGGAATGGGAAAAAATGAGAATCAAGATATGTCATATACAGGTACAAACTCTTGATATTGAATGTGATCATAATGTAATTATTCATATAAAATGTATCAATAAAATGAAATTTTAAAACAAAATAAAACTCTTGCAGGTGGGTTTCGATCAATGCTTTGAGGTCTGCTGTTGTAGGGTTTTGAAATGCCAAGCTAGGAAAAAGTCACAAAAGTTTTCTACATTGGAAAATAACCACCTCAATCAACATGGCTGCACATTCTTTTCAGGGAGGTGAATTGTATGTAACACAGTCCAGCAAAAGTGGTGCTGATTCACAGGGTAGTTGTTCAGAAGTTAAGGAGTTACATCTTTTTTCAGGAATAGGTTAATCTATAAGTCCTGTCTTCTAGCCTTCCCTGGCACATTTTCCATTCTTCTTTACTAAAAAACTTTTATAAAGTATTTAAATAAATGTTCAGTGACAACTGAGGTTCCAAATGGCCAGGGTGAACTAAAATATATCAAGGGCAATTATAAACTAATATCATATGCAAAATATTCCAAAGCATTGCCCTTAAAGTTCTACTGAAATCCCTCTTGGCAGGCCAGCTACCAGCTCTCTAGAGCCATGTGCAAATGCGTGATCAAATTGCTTTTAAATGTCTCTGAGGACATAATTTACTTTGACAACTCTTAAAAGACAGCAGTGTATTTTAAGCTCTGTGCTAATCCTTTCCTCAATCCTGCAATTAAGGAAAATTCTACCTTCTCACTGATTGTCCTCCAAATGACAGGAAAGGCAGAAGAAACAACAAGTATGATTTGGAATCCTAGAATTTCAGAATTGGCAACAATCTTAGCAGTTAGCTTTATTTCTTCAAAAGTGGGAACCAACTTTCTTGACTTAATAATTTTAACTCTGTGGTCTCACAATGAGGTAGTTATCCTTTCCAGAGTCCCTTCATCTGTGAAGTAGAGATATCAAAGCTTGCTTCATTGATTTACTTTGTCAACTGATGAAATAATATACTGTAAACATGTATATAGAAAAAGATACAGTTATACAGATAAGCTTTATGTGTTAGGAACTTGTTTATAACATATTTATATGATATGTTATATGTACATATAACCTATATATACACATATTAGTATATTATATGTACATATACATGAATCTACATATAAATATGGAATTGATGTAGAAAATATGCATATGGATATATACATATGTAGCATATTCATATTTGTTTAATAAATATTATGATAAATAGATTCAAATACACCTTGGAACTAGGGGGCTCTACACTATTTAATAAATAATATTCAAGTCATTTGGCTCAGCACAGCTTCTGTGTAAAATATCTGTGTTGTGCACTGTTGTTTCAGGCACAGAATTTTGGGGTCTGTCTGTCACATGATGATCAGTGAACACACCAGGGGTGCAGGCCAGAGTTCGGGGTCCCTGAGGGTTTCGGTGGTTGGAAGCAATTCCCCCTCAGGAGGTGTCCAGCCACCATTGCCAGGCTCTGGGTGCAGGGACTTGCCTTCCTGTTCTTAGTCACTGACTTTGGTATGTTTTAGTCCCTATGGTTTCCCTTTCACAGAAGTAAGTTTAAGAAAGATCTAAACCTGGGCTTGGCCAGCTCCAGGGACTTCAGGTCAGTGAGGAAACCACAGCAGGGATGTGCACCGGGGGTCTGCACAGGAGGGGAGCTGAGAACAGAGTGAAGACCAGAGGCAGAACCCTGGCTTCCAAGAATGACAATCCTTAGGATAAGGAGGCGGGGAAGCTTCTTTCTGTCAATGTCTCAGGATATGAGTGGAATCATGACACCATCTGCAGCCTGCAGATTCAGAGCCGACTGTTTCTCTCTGACAGATGCTGTTCTGTGCTTTCATGATGAGACTAGTAGAAGAGTATCAGCCCTCCAGGATGGTGTCTTCTTGAACTCCAGACTCAAAGAAAAAGGATAGTTTGCCAAAAATGACATCAACTCCTTTGCAATAGGGGCTTAAACAGAGAGATTACTCAAAGTATATTTTAAAGTCTTATGAATGGACAATCTGCCAGCAGACACTGGCTGGTTATCTCATTGCTTCTTTCAGACTCAACTTAGGATCTTCCCCTTGTAAAGTCTTCTTGGTCCCCAAAGCCTGGTTCCCTGTGTGCATCCTGATTTTTCACTGTACTTTTTTTGCCCTTGTGGCCACATTTCTCTAATGTTCTGTATTTGCTCATTTTCTTCATTCTCTACTGCTCCAGCTGTCATTCCTGCTACAACCACCACCATTTACTGAGGACACATCACATGGTCGGAAGCACACTCTGTGTCACGTCAACCCTGCAAAGAGGCTATCAGCATCTTCATTTCAAACACAAGGAATCACAGGACATGGTCCACCTGCTCTTAAACCACAGCTGCCCAAGGCCTTTCCCTAGTAATTCTGGTAATTCTGGAGCAAGGCCAGTTAAGACCAACACTATCTATGAAGAAGACGGTGAACCTGTGGAGCCTGGGGAGCATTTTGAGTTGAAGACAGAAGAGAGAAAAAACATGTTCAAAATGAACTTTGGGGATCAGGTAATATTTGGAAATAACTAGGAAGCTTCTGAAATGATTCAGAAATAGGAAAAGAAGAAAGAGAATTTGAAGATATTTATGGAAATATAGCTGCTTTTTGGTATCTAGTTGATCATGGAAAACAAAAAATCTCTTCAAAGAACTGCATTTAACTGATTATAAGATGATGACTAACGGACAGATTTTGATGTATAAAGCGGAAGAAGAAACTGATTTATGATGGAAATTTCTATTTTGAATACAGTGGATATAAGAACACAGTTGTTTAATATGCAGGTAGAGACAGTATTTGGGAGCCCAGTGTAGGACACACCAAAGGGGAGACCCAGAGCAGATGTGGGAATGTGTTAGCTCCATTGATTCCCCAGACGAGCAGGTGTGGCATTAATGAATGAACTCTCCAGAAGAAGAAGGCAAGGTTTTTGAGGCTGGAAGGCTGAGAATCCACAGCAGGCCACTGAGCAGCAAAAACAGAAGGCGCCCTTGGGAGCCAATATACATTTAGGCAGGAAGACAATAATGCAGTAACATTAGTCTTGTGACCAGCAGGTGCCGTGTGTGTGTCTAATGCTGTGCTATTCCTCACCAACCTTGGGGGAAGGTACTATTAACAGAAGTTTACAGATGAAACCAAACCTGGAAAGTTTAAATAATGTAACCAAGATCATATCATTGAGAATCAGTGCAGCTGGGAATGAATGTAGGGAATACAACACCTCAGGCCTTATTTTTATTTTCCTTATCGAGAATTCAGAGAAGACAAAGAAACAGACACCAAAGTCAAGCCACACATGATGTACCATGAAGTACATCCCAGAACATTTTTCACTCAGCCAAACACACATGGAGCAGCTATACTACTAAATAATAACACAGGGTAACAAGAACACAGGGGGGCAGGCATGGGGCTGGCTCTCAAGGGGCTCACATTCTAGCGTGAGACAAGCACAGATCCCAGTGATCAAGGAGAGCTGCTCTGTTTATCTTATGTACTTGTGGGAGCTGAGAGGAAGAGACAGCTAATCCTTGGGAAGAAGACCTTAGTGCAGGAGGAGTCGCAGCTTAGCCGAGTGTGGATAGAGGATAGTATTCACCAGAGAAAGATAAGGAACCTGAGACCCAGGTGTCCAGAATCATAAGGAGAACATCAACTCAGGATGACTACAGTCCACTCAGGGGTGGTGGCTGAGGAAAGAAAAATAGACTGAGGACAAGCTGGGGAAGCACAGAAAGCCCAGCTAAGAATTCAGTCTATGAGGCTAGGGATTTAGCTCAGTGTTTCCAGTGTCTGCCTGTTAAGCGTAAGGTCGATCCTCAATAACCACACACCATAATGCCAGGCGTGCTGGCAGTAAGATCCTGTTTCAGAAAAAATAAAGAATTCAGCCTAGGGCATTGCATGTGCTATTTTCTAGACCTGTTGTTATCTATACCTTGTCCTTCTCTCTTCCCTCCTCCAACAACTACATCAGGTACAGATCCAGATGCAGCATCACTTCGCCAGAGTTTTTCCTGGAGAGGAAAAGCAACGTTCCAACAAGTTTTTAAAAAATTTTTCTTATTTCACCTCAATGATCAGCAATTTCATTCTAATTACCTATTTTCCATCACTATATTTTCCAGTACACTAAACGCTGAGTGATTCAAAGCTTGTTTTTGGTAGTTCATGCTGTATCTCTAGTGCCCAGAAGAGCTCCTAGCAATTAGCAAGCACTCCATAAATATTTGATGAAATGAATACAAAAATAACAATTCATAGCCTCTGGCATGAAATTCAACTTAACAAATATCACTACTGTATGCAAAGTATGACCTGTCAGCAAAGAGTGTGTATGAGAAGAAGAAACTTTTAATGTGCTTTCCTTGCAGAAATGCCTTCAATTCTATCAGGAAAGCAAATGGGACTGTGTGACATAAGTTTCCAGTGACTGACACTTCGTTTATACATTATGAGAGCTCTGCTCCATGGAGATCACTGAGAAATGCAGAAACACTTGCTTCCACCACAGGATAAAATATGCAACTTTGGAGTCAGAATCATGTTCTGCAAATACACTTGTTTAAAAATCTGTGACTGAGGACACTGTTGGAGGATTGTGCAGGTAAAACACATGAAATTTCTGAAATATACAGAAGAAAGGTCACAATTCGGTTTGACAAAAGAGAAAATCTTCTATGCTCATGGAGAACAATATCCTCAATCCAGTGAAATGGATTTTTAAAGGAAATTGCACTTGATTTCAAATACAGAACAAAGCCCAGCACATTAAAGAAAAAGAATCAGAATAGCTAAGTCTAAAAAGTGTTACACACAAAAGCAGTGAAAGGATTTAGGGATATTTGGCTTTATACAGAGGAGATCTCAGGGTTACACTTCTATGCGTTGTGGAGGCTCCAGAGACACCAGGAGTCTTTCAGCAACATAAGAGAATTTGGAACATGTTCTTCCTATCTTCCCAGCAGTAGAACTATGGCCACTCTTCCATCCATGTACTTCTGAGAAAACTGACATCTCTCCTGATGACTAGGACAGTGACCAGCCCAGGCACACATGTGACTCAAGCAGAAGAAAACAAAGTTCTCCCAGGAGAACATTTAAGTTTCCTTTTCTATGGATTTATGTTGTAAGAGTGGCTTCCGACTAGTGTTGTCTGGGGTCATTTTTTTCTTGTGGAAGAACCTAGGGGGAGAATGAGCCCAGTTGGAAATCAGAGGTCAGAGACAAGGGAAGGACAAAGAGGAGTTGTTGAGACAGAGAGGGAGACAGAAAAAGAAAGCAAGATGGACACAAAAACAGTGACAGAGAAAAAAAGAAATTCTTCATGTCTTTGTAGAGACTCACGTCTAAAGCCAGAGTTTTCAGTTTAGTTAAATAATCAATGTAGTTTCTGTCTCTTGCTACCAGAAGGGACCTTATTAATGAACTATAAGGAAGACCACCACAGGCAAAAACCCAAGGAAAGGCTTCTTAAAAAGAAAATGCAAAATATACTCACATAAGAGTATACTCATTGCATCATATACTCTGTTTATTGCACACAAAATGACGGGAGTTTATAAGGGTCACTTGTTTTCGGTGGTTTTTCTCAGGACATGGAGTTACACAGGTGGTCAGGCAAAACTGGGGACAATTCTATGTTGTACTAGTAAACTGATGATATTTTTTATAATGTTCAGGAATTACTGTTTTGATTTTTTAAAAAACTGTGATGATGAGAAAACAGATTATTGGAATAGATCAAATGAAAATCTGCAAACTGGTATAGATCAGCCAAGATCAATGTGTGGAAAATCTGAGCACAGGAGGTGGCAAGGGCTCCTCCAAGGGAAGACTCTGAGGATCTTGCAAAAGGCAAAGAGAACACTGGTGAGAAGAATTTCTGTCTCCACCCTGCTCTGACCTCAGAAGGGATGCCAGCATTGAAATCACAAGTTCTCCATTAACTGAGGAATGTAATGCCCCAGAAGCACTTTCAGCTAAATGAATACTGCAAACATAACTGTGTTGGAGAAGGCTGACTTCCAATACAGGAGACCTTAAAGTTTAAGTGTATATTTAGAAATTAGCAAAAGTGAAGTCTCCTACATCTTATCCAACTGACCATCCAATGTAGACAGCACCATGCTCACCCATCATCCTTATTACTAGCAATTAATGATTTGGTGGATGTTTATTCATGTTCTTGATTTCTCTCTGTCTCTCTGTGCCTGTCTCTTTTTGGCTCCCTCTCTCCTGAATGCCCAGATCTATACATTTATTTATTTAATAAAAGAACTACACTCAACATTTAAGTCTGAAATTTACTCCTTTTCTTTTTTTTAATCTTTATTGGTACATTAAATATACACATCATGATTGCACTCCATAATGGGGATTTGTACCAGTATAAGACACAATGCTCCTTTTCACATAATACACCAATGATATCTTTTTAACACATTCCATTTCTCATAATTCTTAGTGATATCATTATATTCTAGTTTTAAAAACAGAACATTATATTCTAGTTTTAAAAATAGCATTCTAGTATAGCTACTTATTTGTTTTTCATTCACAAAATTTCAGAGATAAAAATATCAAATGTACTACAAAGTTCTTACAGAATTTTTGACATATCAATTCATACTATTTGAAGCATTTATTTTAATTATGGTTGAAATTATTTTTAATGAAGCAATGCACGTTTATTAACAGAATTCAATTCTCAAAGCATCAGAAAGTACAATGGGCTGAGAATTGGGATTGTGTAATATTCCAAGAGTCAGGCATTTTGCTTCAGTCTGGGAGTTGGAATTGGGAAACAAAGTAATCATTCTTGTTAATGGCACATGACCCTGTGTCAGTCATCCAGAAGACTCAGGGAGCTCTAGAAAGGGCAGAACGTCTTGCCAAGAATCACAAGGTGGGTGAGGACTTCACATCTCACCGAGACTCTTGCTCTGTGCGTTGGCTCAGCCTAGCCTAGCGCAACTGTCAGAGCGGGAGGGACACAGCAAAAGCAGAAGGTAGAGAGTAAATAAAACTCTACTCTTCCAAGATCTCAGTTTTCAGGGCAGACCCTGCTGTCCAACAAGGGTATCTCTCTTGGGATAGGGGACATTTGGAACAAATGGGAAGCTTCCAAGTCTCCCCAAAAGAAACAGAATCAAACAAAACCATTTGACTGTATGTTACTTATGGTATTTGGAGTTTCCAATGTTCACTATCTTAGAAAGACGTAGAATTTTTGGCAGCACTGTTTACAAAATGAATGTGCCAATCACTCCATTTGTTCAATACAATTGGTCAAATATCTAAATATTTATGAAATCACTGGTTATTGTTAATATTCCCATTAAAAGTGCAAGTTCTATGATAGCAAGGATTATCTTGTTGTTCATAGCCTTGGGCTTTCTCCTCACTGGGGGAGGAAAAGATTTTTAAGAAGAAATTATCAATTAATTTTAATTGCACTGAATTTCCCATGAAGAATATGGGTTTGATGGAGACAGAATTTCTATACAAGTAAGACAGGATTGAGTTAAAATCCAAAAGACACACAGGAGAGGAGAGGCACAGAGGCTTTCCAGTGGGGGGAGGAGCTAAGGTCCTGAACAAACAGCCTTGGAAAAAGACAAAGAAGCTCTGGAACAAGAAGTGAGACTGGGAAATAGCACGATGTGAAACGGGATGCAGACAGCAAAAGACAGGGAGAAGTCCTCTGAACCAGTGGCCTCGGTCTGGACCCTCCGCGCAGTGATAGACATTGAGGGGTTTCCAGCAGAGAGCAACAGGCTTAGAGACGCCTCTGCAAAGAGGACCATCTGACCTTGTGAGTGGTGAGCAGACCAAAGAGGGAGAGAATTCATTTGTACAGAGAAATCTGGAGGATACTGCAATGGTTTATGCCACTGACAGTATTTGTCTAGACCATGATGACAGAGATAAGAAGAAACAGATTACGGTCTATTTTATGTCAAATTAATGACTTGACATTATGTAAATGCAAGAGATAAAGAAAGAACACAGTAAAACTAATCAGCTGGTTTCTGGACAATGTAGCTGCTGGAGCAGCCATTCACTGAGGAGGTCAAAGTTTGCAAGATCATGAGTTGCACGGCTGATCACAAGACACGGAAACTGACGACACCCACTGCACACACAGTGCCCACCTGAGCCACGGAAGTGCCTGAAGGGCTCATCAAAGTGCAACCCTATAAAGCAACTGCTTTCTCTTCTATCTTTTTAGAGACAAGAAAACTGAGACTCACAGATGCTTATTAACTTCCCACCATCCTCAGAGTTTAAAACTGGCTGAGCTGAAATTGAAGCTGAAATCTCTCCAGTTTTACTGCAGATAGTTTTAATGACCAATCCAGACTGTTTCATGACCCCTCAGGCCCATTTAGGGGAAATTCCACAGCTTCACAAAAAAGTAAACCTAAATACAGAACTCTGAAACTAAATATTCCTAGAAAACCTCCAGGGTCTCCCAGAGTTTGGCAGATGTAGGGTTCCATGCTCTCTGCCATTCTTTACTGCATATCTGGTTCATTTTCTTCCCATTGCTTTTGCCCAAACCTCAAGGTGACCTCCCAGCCTTGTCTTCTGCAAGTTCCTATACTGTTTTCAGCCTCACCTTTCACTTTAAACATGGTCATATGAAGGTTACCATTCAAGATTTCAACATCATTTATATGTGAGTTATATTATTACCTTATATTATCTTTTTAAAAGCCTTTCATACAAAAAGTGAGATTGTTGCCAACATGCTAATAAATACAACTTTGAATTTACCTTTGTCATTATCTCTAGCTAGAGAGCAGCCTCGTATATACATGTGACTTGAACATATTTCTTTATGTTCTTGTCAGAAGATGAGATAAAGGGCAATGGAGTCAAAGCAGGCCATTGTTCCTGTTATCATAGCCCTCGAGTTTATGCCCCAAGACAGGAGATGAACCTGCTCTTCTCAGAGACGGTTTTTGTCCCCAACGACTTCTTCCAGGAAGACTATAACTTTACTGTTTTTTAAAAAAATTTTTATTAATATATTAAACATTAAAAACAACAGCAACTCCTTAAAAATGTATACCTACACCGACAGTTGTTGAGAATACATCTTACTTCATTACTCTACCTTAGTAACTAGTATAAACAATATCAAAATACCATGTATCAAAAGTTTTCTTTTTAAAGGTAAGTATTTTAGATAGAATAGTCTTTAACTACAGGCAGTGATAATTCCCAGTACTCAGTGAGGGAAACAATAATCTAGAGCATGACTGGGCAGAACTCAGGTCTCGGGGCAGCTCAGGAGATGGTGCCAGCAATCCTGGCTGTGTGTAATTCATGCTTTTCACTTTCCTGCGGGAACTAACCCCTGAGATGCAACTGTACTCACAGCAATATATGTTCCTGGAATCATCTCACTTTTAATTTGCATTCTGCTTTATTATTCAATAAAAATGAGCATGAATTGGGAAATGCAAAGTACTAATACAGGTGATAAATATGTATCACTAACAAATAAGGCAAAGATGGAAATAATTAGGCCTCCTGAAGTGTAATCTGAACAAACAGAATAAAATTATGCAACAGAGAGGAAATGCTAAATCTCAGTCAAAAACAAACAAAACAAACAAACAAACAAAACCCCTCAAAATTATGGGAGATTTTATTACCACCTAACTTCCCAGAAAAGGATCTCCATAATCAACTGCACTTACCCAGACATTTTGCACAGACATATTTTAGGCAATGGTCAGACACCATCTTTCCGCATAGTCCTGCTGCTCACTGGGACAAAGTGATTCTTACCACTTAGTTTCCTTTTGATTCTGTTTATGTCATCAGTGTAAAATTTGGAGCTCTATAGTAAACATTATTGCTGGCAATTTTCATTATCTAGACTGTAAGTTCCTTTCTGGCAGATTCTAGGTCAAACTAAACTCCAGACCTTGGAAAGTGGTTGGTTAAAAGGGGCCTTGGCAAGAGCTGAGGAGTAAGTGGACAGGCGAGTTACCAAGTTTGCGTCTCTGAGATTCACTTCTAGCAGTGAAAGACACTGCATAATAACCATCAAGTTGTTGCCTCTGGCACTAAGCTTCACTCTGCAGACTGTTCTGTCCTTACCTATCCAGGGAAATGCAGCACAGGTGAAAAATTGATGCTGTTGTGAGCAGGACGTCTAGAGATGTCCGGACAAGGCAAAACATCTCCCCATAAATCCAGATGTCTTGAACCAGCTCCATGGCCCCAAAGGGCATCACCAGCACTGAGACCAACAGATCAGCAAAGGCAAGAGATACAATGAAATAATTGGTTTTGATTTTCCTGTGAATGAAAATACATGAGAGAAGGCAAAAAGGGGAGAAAAGGAGAAGGGAGGGAGAAAAGAACAGGAGAAGAAATGGGAAAAGAAAGGCAAAGAGAGAGGGAAAGAAGAGAGGGAGAAAAGGGAAGAAAAGTGATATGTTTAGCATTTATTTGAGATTCACTTTCCCCTTCTATAGCAAGGCTGAGCAGATACCCCACAGTTGTGATGGTTCTTGCTTCTCCACTTTGCACCAAGAGCCTTTTCTTCCCTGCTCTTGTGGCAGCCTGGCCCGGCTGACTGTCTCTGGGCGTCCGGCTCCCTTCTGAGGGTCCTTCACACAAGTGCTCTCTTTTCCAGTCCCAGCTTTCCCACTCTCGGTTCAGCCCTTGGCTGATCACTCTCAGGCCCCTTCCCAGAGCTCATCCTTCACAAACAACAGGCACATTCCAGCATTTTACGCCCACAGACTTGCTACTTGTGCCTCCCAGGTGTGACACTGGTCAGGCCCGTGCTGTTCTGCTTCGTCAGCATCATCGTGTGTGCCTGTTTTGCTGGGAGAAACCGACACTGTGTGCCCTCTTTTACGGCCCAGTGTCTCTTAATCCAGACCTATACTAGAATCACCTGGTTTATGTAATAAATATTAACACCTCCCATCGACAAATTTGGTAACCCTGGGCTGTCGGCATCCCCTTGAAAACAGCTACACCTTAAGCACAGGAAGTGAGGATGTAACTCGGTGGCAAAGTGTTTACCTGACACATAAGAGGCCCTGGGTTCAATTTCTAACAATGCAAAAGAACAAAAATCAAAACACCAAGAACAAAAATGCACAGGTTTTTCAGTTAAATTCTAATCTAACCACGAATAACTCATAGCATAAGGAGGTCCATAACACTGCTTGGCATATCCTGATGCCACCCACAGGGCTATTTAAGAGCACCGGAATGATAATATTTGTGGCCAGGACTGAGAGTGATGAAAAAAGGGGCAGGAGACTCAGATTTAATTCTAAGTCAGTCACTAGCCCGCCACCCTTTCCCCAAACCAGCGATAAAACATGGAGGTTACTGATCAGAAGTGCTCTCAACAAATGCACATATGATGATCACAGCGACTCTAACAAACTGAACAGAACTTTGGGGAAAAAAGATGGAAATATACCAAAGTGCTTACATTGGCCATGCCAGAGTTGGAGGGTAATTTGTAGTACTCTGTCCTGTCTCTTTTTCAGAAACAAATCTCTTGAATCCCCCCACCCCGTTACAAATCACAAAAGCAATTTTCAGACATGAGCTTCCAGGGAGGGCCCAGAACTGTACCCTGCTTCCTCAGAGGGCCCCAGTAGTGCTCACCTGAGCTGCCTGTCCCTGCACACGGCCACCATCACCAGCAGGTTGCCCAGGATGGCCATCAGGATGACCGCCGAGAGGAACATGAGCAGCGCGACCTTCTCCACTGACCCGAAGCCCTCGGAACTGGAAGACACAGGCACACAAAGCCATAGAGAACTTCAGAAGACCAGGCGCCGTTGGAGAACGTGTTGTATCTTTCTGGATGGTGAGGAAGGTAACCTCCTCCTCAACAGCTGCAATACACATTCGTCATGTACCTAACACATTCCACAGCCTGTACCTTCCACTTGGCAAGTTACCTGGCTGTGTCCCAAACCAGGAGAACACAGTGCTCAGAGGGGCAGACTCCAGCTCCCTAACCTGCTGTTCACCAGTGTATAGTCAGTGACGTATTTGTCTGATTTCTGCTTTGCGCACCAATACTGCTAGCTTTGTGCTCCATGAGGCAGGATGTCATCTCTCTTTACTGCTGTATATTTAATGTGTCAGTTGTACTCATCAGATGAAAGAGAGACGATGTTGGAGGAATAAATGACAGGACTATTACCAGGGTCTCCAGAATACAAGAGCCTCATCTTCAGCACTGCCACGTAGGCCAAGAAGAAGCTGCTTATTCAGGGAGCTGACAGGAAGCGAGGATGATGTCTGAAGCTTGTTTGCAGATCTCTGCTGTCAGGTCACCTCACTGACTGAACCCGGACTCTGCAGTGCCACAGCAGGGATGACAGGGAGAGCAGCCAACCACAGCAGCAGAGACTCAGTCTGCTGCCCGAGCCACAGCTCTTATGCTGCCCAACATGTCACTATTTATGGTTTCAATTTATGCTCATCAAGTTCAGCAACCTCCTTGATTCTTCTACAAATGCTTCTTAGTGTAAGCTCAAAAATTTTACTAACTTGAATAAGTGAGAGCATAGTATCTCCAAGCTATTCAGAATCTACAGGAAAAGTTTTATCTTTTATAGGGCTGCAAAATGTTCTTTTAAATGAAGTTTTACAGGATCGTATCAAAAAGGAAAAGTAGAGTGACTGAGTTGTCAGAACATATTAATGGCCTAACTGGGAAAGGCTGCTTGTCTTGATTTTACCACTGGAGCACAGGGTCTGAAGCATCAAGAGTTACGTGTTTTTACTGAGTTCCTTAAAAAGTCAAGATGGCCCCCGAGCCACAGCTGCACAGGCGGAGGGGTCCAGGTGCTGCGCAGAATTTCTTCCATTAGGTAGGCACAGAAGACCACATCCCATGTAGAATAGGAGCCAGTCTTACTGCAGCTGTGGAATGAACACATCTCTCCATTCTGCTGGCAAATTTTTCTTTGGATTTACTGACTGGAACTTTAGAGCTGAGGTGCAGATGAAAAAGCTATGTCCTCATCTAAACCCCCTTCCACACTGAAGTTCCAACCATCAACAGTACAAATGCTGGCCAGGAAAGACTCGACTCAATGCAGAAAAAGTCTGCACCAGGGTGATGCACCCACCAGAAAAGCCCATCTGAGCTCGGCCACGCTAAGGGTCAAGGGTTTCTCAAAGGCGAGCAAGGCTCGGGGCTTCGTACTTCTGTCGGCTCCAGCTCGGAGCTCTCTGAACGTGTTCACTCTTCTGGGCTGCTTGTGGGATGTGTTCTTTCCTGGATGCTTCCTGAACAGTTACTTCTTATCATTTGGGTCTCAGATTAAATTCAACCTTCATTTAAGGGCCACAGACAAAAAGCACTTTTTCTTTCGAGCGTTTATTGTTCTCTCAAATGACCTCTGTTATTGATTATGTCTGTCTATCACCCCACAATTTGATTCTGGTTTTCTTTTCCCCCACAATTCCAAATTCCCAACATAATGTCTAGTTTGTAGTATGATCTATAGGTATATATGTAATTGTAGAAAAGATCTAATTTACTAGTTAAGTAAATGGCATTGTGTTCACAATGATGAGATTTACTTTTCAATGCAGCTGAAGTTTAACTGAAAGTACAGAGGAGATTTACTTATAGAAATAAAGTCCTACAATTTCACTATTACAAATTGTGCTGCAATAAATACGGGTGGCATGATATTTCAATCCTAATTCAATGCCTATCAACTGGTGAAATGATAAAGATTTTCAATAAAATGGAGTACTATTCAGCCATAAAGTAGATAAACTTGAGATATTTATAGCTGAGTGGATGTACCTTGAGGACATACTCTTAAGTGAAATAAATATGACATGCATGTGTAAATATCAAATTGTCTCTCTGACATGAAAATCTGAAAGTGTAAATTAGGGCCAAATTGTATAACAGATATTGTGAAATACAAAGAAAATATTCAAAGGGTAAGGGGAACTAGGAGTGTGCAGAAAGGGAAAAAAATTGAAGAAAAGAAGAAAAAACAGAAAGAGAGCTTATGTATATAGGAGGCTGTGGGAGGGGTTGATGGGAGGGCAAGGGAATGGGAAAAAATAAGAATTAAGATATATCATGTACAGGTACAAATTCTTAATGATGAATGTGATCACAATGTGTATCTAAAATGTACCAATAAACTCAATTAATTAAAGAAAATCAGAAGTAGAAAATATTAAAAACTGAAACTCCAAAAGCTAAAACAAAAGCTATTTTGACTGTCTAAAGGGGACATCATCTGAACTCAGAGTTGATTTACATATTCATTCATTCAATACTATCCTAAGGACTGTACCTACTCTGTTAGGCATTGTATGTCCTAGGCAAGTAAGAATAAGCAAAACAGAAAACAGACAATGAACAGACACACAAGAAAACACACGGTGTCGGCTGATAAGCACATTCATAACCAAAGAATGTACCAGAGTGAAGACTCCGGGCTGCTTGTGGGGACAGAGAGCGACTGTCACATGTGTGATAAGCAGAGCTGGTGAGTGGGCTTCAAGCAATGATTCCCAGATACATCCTGACACCTTCCAGGAGTCTCAGAAAGGGGCGACAGTGGGCTGCAACCTCAGAGGCTTACAGTTATTCATTGTCACTGGTCTAGTTTAACGCCTCAATATCAGAAGTTTTTAAAGCTCTCAAATAACTCTGGTGTGAAATCAAGGTTGAAAATCACTGGTAGAGGGAGGCAAGATTTAGTAACCGATAAGAAGACCCTTCTAACAACAAAAGACATTTTTCTTCAGTAGCTTCCTGGTGTTGTGCTGAGCTCCCCAGCACAGAAAATGTTTAAGAATATCTGAATTCAATGAGATACTGGTTTATACTCATGAGAATGCTTATGATAAAAATAAAACTTAAAACAGAACAAAAATAGCAAGCATTGGCAAAAATGTGGGAGAAATTAGAATCTATGTGCATCACCAGTAGGAAGAGAAAACGGTGCAACTACTGTGAATAACTGGTGAGGCTCTGGGTTTGAGCCTCAGGAACTCTCCACCACCACCCCCAAAAGAGAAATAAAATTTGAGTGACATTTGACCCCACAATTCAGTTACAAAACAGAGAGCAGGGACTCAGACACCCGTGTGCCAGTGTTCGCAGCAGCAGAGTGGACACTGTTAACTTCCGTTAACAGATAAGCAAATAACTAGAATGTGATGTACAGATACTATTAGTTATTACTTTGCCTTTAAAAGGAATGAAGGCCTGATGCATGTTGTAACAAGGGGGTTCCTCAAAAACATTATACCACACGAAATAAGCTACACACAAAAGAAAAAGTGCTTTATGATTCCACTTATGTGAGACTCCAAGAATAGGCCAATTCATAGCAAAAGAAAATACAATAATAGTTCTCAGGGCCTAGGGAGAGAGGAGAGCAAGGAATTATTATTTAATAAGTACAGAGTTTTGGGTGACAGGGAAATTCTGGGAATGCGTAATGGTGATAATAGTTTCACACCACTGCAAATATACTTAATATCACTACCATGTCCACTTACACCATTTAGTTCATATATTAGTGGTAAAGTTTGTTGTTAATATTTTTTATCACAGTAAAAGAATATAAGGACAAACATCAGGATATTACATAGGGCTCTTGCATTAGAGGCAGGTAATTTCAGGGTCTTTTCTTGTCTATGATCACCAATTCGAATATCTCAGGACATGGAGTCTCCGTCAAGCACGTTCTCATCATTAGACCATCTCCCCTGTGCTGCCTCTGCTCTGTCAGGAGGGAAAAGCTGAATGGGCCTGTCGGCTCAGAGAAGGTGAACTTCAGATCAGGTGAGATGTCAGGGTCCGAAAGCCCAGGTTTGACGTCAGGAGTCATTTGTGGTACAGCAGTGGGGAGTGAGAAATAGCTACATTTTAAACTGTGAGTGACAAGCAAAGTACACCCACTGAAAGAGCCCTTTCAATTAGGCAGAACTGCCCACCAAACTAAATACAAATCAGTAACAATTAAATGAAGTCGGGCCATTTCTGTAAAATCTGTGTGAAATCTTGAGCTCCTGACACCCGCCAGGAATAATGTTACTGCTGTCAAAAGTTTCTTCTCTGGCCTTGAGCAGTCCACTGAAGTAAGTTCTTTGAAAGATCTTCTCCTGAGAAATTTAACTTGTGATTCTTCTCTTTTTATTTTTTTAGTGATCCTTTGATTCATACTACATTCTACAAACTTGCTGTCTGTGTTTGTCATTTTTTTTCTGTTCTTTTTTTAAGATTTTTGAAACAGGGTGTCACTTTGTAGCTCAGGCTAGTCCTGAACTCAGCCTTGAACTCAGCGATCCTCCTGCCTCTGTCTCCTGAGTGCTGGGATTACAGGCGTGAGCCACCACACCTGGCACTGGTTTGTGGTACTGATTGCTGCTGGGTGTGAGTCACCATGCCCAGCATTGTTGTATGTGGTTACTGGGGATGGAACCTGGGCCCTTGCACTTTCTTTTCTTCCCCCTCATCCTCCTTTTTCTCCATCTCTTTCTCCACCTCATTCTTTCTACTTGTGGTTCTGTGGAACAGACCCTGGTCTTTACACATGCCGGTTTGCACTCCACTGCTGAGCTACAATCCCAGCTCTCATGCTCATGCACGTAAACTTTTTATTTTAATGAAGTGTAAGTATGTTGTCAAAGAAAACAAAAAACATTCTCCCTACTTCTATGAAAAAAGTAAAAAAAAAAATCACAATAAAGTAACTGGAAAATAACAATTGTTAAGACACTGTATATCATGATTTTAAACAGAGGATGGAACTCAATTATTCATACAGAGTTTCCCATACTAAGTGATAACAACAGTATTGCTTCAGCAATAGCAGCAAGCATTGGAATCATGCAGACGGCTCAGCTAAAACACATGGCAGGACCTCCCCAGAATCTCTAACCAGCAATGTCGGAAGGGGAGCCCACATGCTGACCCTGCTGGACGGATGCAGCGGTGAAAGCCACCGCTGTAGACTCTGCTAAGGGCTCTTGTAATCTCAGTCCCCATGTCCCCAATTGTAAACACTGTCTTTTTGCAAGTCTGGAGCTTCTGCTCAGAAGTATGTGTATTCTGACATGTATTTGTTGATCACTTGTCACAGAGAAAACAATGCGCTAAGGAGCTTTATTTATGTTTGCTCATTTCATTTTCAAAATTACCATGCTAACGAACATCAAGAAGCTTCTTTTTTGGAGAAAACCTGGCATGTGGTGTGGTTAAGAGACACCATCCTACAGCTCTGACGTGGCAGAGCTGGGATTGAAACCCACACATTCTGATTGCAAGTCCAGTGCTTTTTCCATTAACTTTTAAACAGGTTAATTTGGAAGTGAAAAAGTTTTCTTTCTTAAAAAGAAGATGTGCTAACATTTTACTTTCTGTCTAGAACCTTAAAATCCAAAATGCTGATGATGGCAGCTTAATTTGCCCTGTACAAACATACTAGCTATAGAAAATGGCAGGGAAAAAGAAAATGAGTTTTATGGGATAGGTATTATGTAGAAATGAATTTCTATGGACTTCTTTTCATTGTTTTTAAGAACCTACAGACAAGGAGAAAGAGTATTGGGGTGGTTTGCACATAGTTGTTAAAGGTTAGGTCATTCTGAACTGCAAGCATATAGACTAAAATTCTTGTGATGTGCTCTCAACAGTTTTTGAGGATCCAAAGGTCACACATAGTGGACATGAGAAAAGCTTCAAGACAAAAGGAGGGCCGTGAGTGTAGAGCACATTGGAGCTTAAATCTGCAAAACCTACAATACAAAAATAGCAGAATCAAAGACCATGTTCTCTGAGGCCACGTGAGCACAGATGCAGCAAGACAACACTACCTTTGGGGAGTCCTCCCCCTGCACAGCGCACTAACTACCGAGGATTCCACTATTTTCGGGCATGAAATACTAAACAAGAGCACCCAAAAACAGATCTCAGAGATGGACAGATTTATGGAAACTCATTCTTCCAACACTGAAACTGAGCTAACAGTTTCAGGATGGGTGTTTTTTTCTTTTGCATTTGTATATGGATTCTACATAAGGTCTCTGGTTTGTTTTGCAATACCTCTTTATACATACTCGCCTAGAAACATGCTCGCCAGGCACTGAAATGTCTTCCTTTGTAGGAAATCTCACACATTTGGCTGATCATTTCCTCGAAATTATTCCTGCAATGGTATGAAATCTAGCGCAAGGGAAAAATGTGGACCACATTCAGCCTCTTAACTACGGTCAATCATTTACCCCAAGAAAAGCACTCAAAGAAAAGCAGCGTTTCCCATAGTCTGACAGGACCTCCTTCCTACCCCTGTGAGGTGTCACTGGACTCAACTACCCATGCACCCAACTCTGCATATTTATCTAGGATGTTAGCGAGCTGTTGCAAAGTATGACAGTTTCTTTCCCTACTACTGCCTTGAATGACATAAAAATCCTATGTGCATAAAAATGAAGAAATAGCCTCATGTCACTTTGCGGCAGGTGTAGCGAAACAATGGCCAACAGGCCAAATTCAGCCCATTGCATTTCTGTAAATAAAGCCCCTCTGGAACACAGCCATAGGCAACCATTCACATATCTTTTATGGATGTTTTCACACGGTGCAGGCAGGGTTGAGTAATTTCAATGAGAACTATATGGTCAGTTAAGTTAAAACTATTTAGTCTTTGGTGCGCTATGGGAAAAAATGTTTGATGACCTCTGCTCTTTTAGAACCAGAAATAAGTTCAGTCTGAAAAAGAATGATATGGAGACACTAAGTCCAAAATGCCTACTAACAGGAGCCTGTCTGACTGAGAGTCATTCATCCTCTCTCTAAGTGGAAAGCATCACCATCCCAAGCCAGAATCTAACCTTACTCAACATTTTTCTTCTTCACCAGAGACATGATGTACCCTGAGTATCTCTTAAAAATCTTTCATTCTATCCAGGCTTCTATGAATAATCCAGGAGGTCCATCAAACAGCTTGAAACAAACGTGTCCAAAACTGAACTCTTGCTCTCCCCTACCTCAAACCTGCTTCCTACATCAGTAAGTACTGAATTTGTTTCTCTAGTTGCTCAGGTCAACAATCTTGAGTCCAAACCTCTTCTCTCCTCCCTCACATGTCTGGGCATATCTCCTCCCTCTACTGTCAGAATGTCTCGAAATTCTGATTGTGTACCAGACTCCCTGGTGTTCTCTTCTGGGTCCCAATGCATCCTTCTTTGGGATGAGTCCAGAGGCTTCCCAGCTGGTGTTCTGCTTCCACTGCTTTGCCCATACAATCTACTAGACAGAATAAGCTTTGTAAAATATTTAGGTTGGAACCACCACCCCCGTCACTGGCTTCGAAGTGGTTTTCACACCATGAGAGCAACATCCAGCCTTCGTACTGGGACCTGAGCTGTCTCAGAGGCAGCTCTCGCTGCCTCCCTGATGCCACTCTTCCCCTCACACCCTGCCCCACAGTGCTCAGGACATGGGCACGCAGGCCTCTTCAGCATGCCCAGGATGAAGGGCCCTGTTCACACCTGCATATCTCGCATCTGCTGCTGCTCCACGTGGATCTCTCGACCTGGATTTCTCTTTCCCACGGACTCCAAACAACTGGCTCCCTGAGTTCATCCAGACCTGTGCTAAGATTCACCTCTGAAGAGAGAACGTTCGTGACTTTAAACCAGACCCTCTCTCACTCTCCACTCCGCTGTTCAGCGTTATTAATTTTCACAGCTGCAGCCTAGAATGCCCACTCCACACATAGAGCAGAGTGTGCAGTGTAAGGTCGTTTATGGATGCATCCCTGGCACCTGAACCAGCGATTGGTACATTTAGTGCCAAAAAAGCATCTGTGTGATGAATGACGGAACCACCTGTTACTCCAGACTGAATCAAAATGTGTGTCTTTTCCTGTGGGAAAAAATTCTAACTCTTCTTCCTTACTCAAAAACCTATAGTCTCCCCACTGTGAACCCAGCACAATATCAGATCTCAGACTGATCACTGAGCAACCTCCAGATTCATGTCTGAGATTGCTCCATAACCAACTCTACCACATAGTAGTATGCAAATTCCCAGCCACGGAGACAGCACACACTTGTCGACTCTGTCCTACTTTTGCTCTTCTTAAGCCTCTACACATCCTGTGCACAAATGTCTTATTTTTGAGGATGCCATGCCAGAGCCTATTCTTTCTCTTTTCTTATGTGCTTCTCCAGCACCTAGAGTTAAATATCACAGCTTTCCAAACACAGTACTGGTTCACTTTACGCTAGGGACCCAGCCACATTGCATTCATTTTGGTGTCAGCAGAGCCTAGTACAGAAAACAGATACTAAGCAAGAAAAAAGATGGTTGGACCTTACCTGAAAAAACTTAAATTCTAGCAATCAACACAAACATACCTGTTTCAACTGGCATAGGTAGCACACACCTGTAATGCCAGCTACATAGGAGGCTGAGACAGGAGAATCAAGATTTCAAAGCCAGTGTGGACAATTTGGTGGGACCATATATTAAAATAATCACAAATAAAAACACTTCCAGATGTAGCTCACTGTGAAGTGTTGGTTCCATACCCACACTCACACACACACTCCTCTCTCTTAATTCAACTGTCCTAATTTGTGCCTAAACCACTCTACAAGTCAGGTGCATAAAGACCATCAGTCATGTCTTTGAGCTACAGTGCATACTGCCATCATACAGTTACTGAAAGAGTTCCCTCCTTTCTCTGAATACTATAGAGAATCTCCTCAGTCATACTCTGAAAGCTAACTTTACTTAAAAGTCTATTTTTTATCATCTCCTGAATACTGAATTTGTTGTGAGGATTAAGGAAATATATGTAGAAAACTTAGAATAGTTTCCAGTAAATAAAAACTCTATGAGTGCTAGCTCTCCTTATCCATTCTTTTTGCTCATTTCAAATAAATCCAAATGGTATTCACACTTGCCATAGTCCTCCAGCCTCCGGTGAAACAAGAAACAGCCTAGTGATGACTGATTGTTACGGCAGAAATGTAATTTGGCCAGGAGCTGCTGGAACAAGCATAATAGCGTCCACAGCCTAGGAGACCGTGAGAACCTCCTGGAGCTTTTGGGAACACTAGAAAAAAGCAAAGGTGACAGAGAGCGAGGGGCGACATGCTCCAAGTTCACAGGTGAAGAGTGGAGCGCAGAAGGTGTGTGCAAACAGAATGTGTGTGCAAGCAGAAGGTGTGTGCAAGCAGAAGGTGTGTGCAAGCAGAAGGTGTGTGCAAGCAGAAGGTGTGCACAAGCAGAAGGTGTGTGCAAGCAGAAGGTGTGCACAAGCAGAAGGTGTGTGCAAGCAGAAGGTGTGTGCAAGCAGAAGGTGTGTGCAAGCAGAAGGTGTGTGCAAGCAGAAGGTGTGCACAAGCAGAAGGTGTGTGCAAGCAGAAGGTGTAAGGCTCCAGGGCCCGAGAGCTGCCGTAAGCGTGAGGGAAGTAAGGACTGCTCAGCATTTCTCTGCCTTTCAGTTCACACCCGTCCACTGTATTCATTCGCACTCACATGTGCCACCCAGCGGAAGGCGGGCCGGGGGACGGGAATGGAGGAAGAGGGGAAGCAGCTACAGCAGTACCAAACTTCTACCTGGGTCAGACCTTTCCTCACTCCTCCTCTAGTGCCATGTTACTGGGCTGCTCTAGAGTCTCAGACAGAATCATACAAACGAGGCTCCCTTGAAAACGCCTGCTGTGGTGTTCGACCTGGAAACCTATGATCTGTATGGACACACAGCCAGACAGGAACTGCGACTAGGGTCAACAGAGCCTTGAAAACATTCCTGCTCCAACAATCTTACTTCTGAGAATTTGTCCCAAATTGATAAATTAATAGAGCTGTCCATGAGGATTTATGTTCATTATTACTCACAGCTACATTGCTTCCAAGTGGGAAAAGCAGAAACAATATAAATATCTAAACTGGGGTATTGGTTATGTAAATGATACCATTTAAAACCCAGATTTGAGAAGAATAGTTAATGCTGTGAAAGTCTACATATAGTCTCATGGAACACTATAACACAGGCTTCTTTTTCTACAAAAATGCATGAAAAAAGAGCTGCTGAGGCACTGAGGTTATGGTCCTTTTCCTAAGACCACAAAAGGACTAGGAAGGGTGAATGGTTACTTTCTTCCTCTGTCCACAGAACATAAGTAAGATTTGTGTCTCTGAGTTCTCCGTGAGTTTGGCTATCGGTTCTTCCAGGTGCAAAGCAGAAAGCAGAAATTCTTGGCAAGAGAGTAAAATCTGCAGACCTACACTAAGAAGTAGCCAACCAGGGAGCGAAGGAGATGTGAAGAGCTACACTGCCAGGCAGTGGGCATCTGCAGATTCCAAGAAGAGCAGGGCAGCTCCGCGCTGCCTCTCGACTCCCACAGGGAGAGACCGCGAGGCCAGAGCCCAGGACCCAGCTTGCCGTAGGGGCAGCAGAGCCTCCCAGCTTGGAGGAGCAGGAAGAGGTGACCAGAGTGGACTGAAGAGTGAGCTGCCTCCAACCTACCGAACGGCTGATGTTAAATTTCTCCCTGAGATCCACTTTCAACAGTTCACAGAAAATTTAACCAATTTAGCAATCAAAAGAAATCTACAGCATCTGAATGTTGTAGAATAAACTTCAAATGCAGCCCTGATATACATATGTGATAGACATACAAGTGTAGGAATGTATATAACACATGTAAGTATGTACACATATGTATGTTCACTTATGCAAACACACATATATCTACAGGTAAGTCATAGATATGCTTGTAATATTTCTATACACACTAGTACACTCACAGGATGTATAACCCATATATTAAAATTATATTTAACCAACTTAGTTTCTTCTAGGGGATGATTTCCTAGAAATTTTGAAATGAATTCTTTATATCTTCCCAGAATTTTTCTAAAATACGTTACCTTCCTAATAAAATTATATTTGCAAAATGCAAAGCCCATAGGTAACTTTGTTCATAAAGTGTCTTGAAAAGTATATATGCACATTCTTACGGATCTGCATGTATACATATATACGTACATGTACATGCATGCATTTCATTCTCCAAGTATTATTTCTCCAGCGAGTTATTATCTTTCTAATTTCTTGATGTTAAAAAGTTTTTAACTCAAATGTAGCTATAAACTATGGAGCTTAAAGAAACAGATTCTGTTTCTGCTCAACCACCTGGAACCCAAACAAAGCTTCTTAGAGGATTAAAAGTTTCTGAATATATATTGGTACAAATCTGTTCTAGAAAAATGATCCAACACCTCACCAGGTATTCTCGGGTGCAGGGAGAAGGGTATGTGCTGCTGAATCATTTGGAAACAGTACAAATATTCATGGACCTGAGAGTGATTAACTAAATCACAGCACTTTAATACCCTTATAACAGAGCTTTCCATGAGGACATAATAGCTACTATGCAGCTATTAAAAGGAGTAAGAAACATTCAGATATATCTAACAAAAACATAAATACATGCACCGGGCTGATAATCCATCGATGGAGCCAGTGGAGTGGCTGAGGGGTGGGGGCGGTGCAGGGAGGATCCAGGTGTACTTCATAGCACAACCTGGGTGATAGGTGCACAGGAATTCTTTATTATTCTCAGTGCTTTTCTCTATCATCCAAACACTTCATTTTTACTATAATGACACACACATAAATACATACACACAGAAAATACTAAAACACCTCCAAATTACATGAGTAGATAGAAATCATACCAAGGCATACCTAATATGAGATTACAGAGGCCTTAAAGAGCATAAACACTGGAACAGGGAGACAGAAATGAAATGCATGCATGTATATGTACGTATATACGTAAATATGCAGATCCATAAGAATGTGCATCTAATTGTCAATTGTAAATATTTGGGGGCATTATTTGATTTTAAACTCTAAGAATTTGTGTGCTTATATACTCCTTTCTAAATCGAAGAAAAGAGAACATTCCCTCACCTGTGACCATCAGCCTCTTTTGCATTTTTGGCACACTCCCGAGTCTTTTCACTTTGCATTAGGCTTATGTGTGGTCCTTGCCAAATAGGTCATACGTGAGAGCATTAATTTCTCTGAGCAGCTGGGTGGAAGCCTTGCTCCAAGCAGAAAACAAACAAACTCACTGACTCAAAAAAGGCCTGGCAATGGAATGTCAGGTTAGGGTTAGAAACATGCTTGTCCACTTATTCATTCCATTGTTTCTTGTTCCGCTCAGTCGTTTGCACATGTAAATGAAAAAATTTTTGAGAATCCACTCCATTTAAGTCACTGAAAGAAAACCAGGCTCAGTCCCTCCCTCTAGGAGCCAGGAACCTCATGGAGAAGTCAAATGTGAGTCCAGTAACCTCTTACCTGTAAATGCAGCCATGGGGAAGGCTGCCAAAGAGCCACACAGCCGTGTTGACCTTGATGGAAGATCAGAAAACACTAGCAAGGAAGTGACAATTAAGCTTGGTTTAGAGAAGAACTGAGTTATGGAGCGAAAGAAGTCAAGAAACAGGAGCAAGGCTGGAGGTGCAGGAGAGTCCAGCAGTTGACAGAGGAAAAGCATCCCTCAAGTACAGAGAGGTAGCGGTGCAGCAGGTGAAGCCAGCCAATGTCAGGCTGGGGGGTGGAGGATGCACAACTACATAAATCTTACCACCATTGCAGTGGGAGTGACAAGCTATCTTGTCGTAAGAATACTGGCAGTGGGGGGTTGATATGATCAATTTTGCATTTTCATCTGTATAGAGTATTGAGGGCAGGGGACAATGCTGGATTCATTTGCTTGTTTTTTTTTAAATTTTTAAATCTTTATTGGTACATTTCATATACGCATCATGATTGCACTCCATAATGGGGATTTGTACCAGTATAAGACACATCTTAATTCTCACTTTTTCCCCCATAGCCTTACCCACCCTACTGCCCCCCCATATACATAAAATTTGTTTCCTTACTTTTTTGTTACAATCTCATCATTTTTCCCCCTTCTCCCTATTTTACATTGAGCATTTTCTATTACACAATATATACCATATAATTCTAGGACTCATTTACATCTTTATTTTCTCATACCAGAGAAAAGATGTGATATGTACCTATCTGTGCCCTATTGCTTGTTTGTTTTTGAGGGTTATCTTTAATAATTTAAATTTTCCTTGTGTGCATGCCAGTCAAACTACACAGAATGCAGTTCTTAGTGGAATTGTTCCACATTCCAGGGCCTGTCTGAAATATCTATAGGGTTCTAAGTTGTGGCTAGAATAGGAGTAGACCGCTGACCTTAGGGTCAGCGACCACATTACAATAGGATACGGAATCATTTATACAAAAATACAGTCCTACATTCCACTATGTGGATTAAAATTTTGTTTATAATTACTTTACCCGGCCTTATTTTACATATAAAAACAAAGACTTTTTGGCACACTAAGTGAAGGGAAGATGCTACTTTCATGATGTTGAGAGAAAGTGTTCACAACATCTTGCCTGGAGCCACTAATGGCACTGGAGCTGCAGCACAACAGGCTTTAGACTTTATTAGTAGTTGTCAAAATTAACTGATTTAATGTGCAAATGCACATAAAAGACTGCTTTCTTAAAGTTACTGCTGCAGATGAGCTTGAATATGTACCAGAATATGGATTATTTTATTATAAAGTACTTTCTTTGTATTACTTCTTCATATTCCAGCTAAGATACTGTGGTGATCATTTTTAATTATGTATAGACAGCTTATATTATTCATAGATTTCATCTCAGTACAACAAAATGTTGTTAAAATATTTGTTTTAAGAAAGAGTTTGGGAGTTGATCTGAGGCATTTGGAAACAAGTGGAATAAAAAAATAAAATGAGTGTCAGGAACTTGGACGGTTTTATTTCTTGAATTTCAGGTGTCTTGTCTCTAATGAATGCACAAAATCATCCAGGCTTTATCAGTTTTGGAAACATGAAAGTGAACAATGTCAAAGGTTAGAAAGAATACAACAGAAACCACGTCCCACATTCCACTCAAGAAAACCAGGAAGAGCTGCTCCAGCTTCAGGATTTTCCTCATGAGCTAATAATCTTTTAACAGCTGTGATATATATCTTCCATAAAGAGACACATTTCATTATTTTATGAATATCTAATCTGTCAATATTTGCATATTAGGCTTGTGAAATTCTGGTGCATTTGTGTGAGTATATGTATGTGTATGTGTTACTGTTGTTCTTTCTCAGAATAATTTCAGGGGTAAATCCTTTCACATTCTAGAAATTGTTGAAATAGAAAAGTTAATTTTGTAATTAGGTTGAAAAATAAGCACTAGGTTGTAACATACAAGTAATGTAATATAATGTAATAAGGGTGTCCCTTCAGGGTTGGCTGGGTCTGTGATCCTTCAGGTCCTACTGATTCCTGTACTTCAACTATAATGAAATAAAGAATATTTTTTTTATTGTGTCAGTGCTCTGTGTGCCAGGAAGAGTGTCGTTTTCAGCATTAATTCATTTTTAACTTTACAACAAGCCCATAAAGATAAGTATTATTATAATATTCAATTTCCCGATGAAGAAACTGCGACTTGAGCTGACACAGCTAAAGCTATATATGCAGAAAATAGTAAAACACAGGGCTTCCTAACTCAAGAACCTCAGTTTTTAATCTCTGTGGTGTACTCATTTAATACTAATTTATCAATCAGCTGGTATAATTTACGAAGATAACTTATAGGCTAAAATATAGCATCTGGAATAGAGACAAATGAAAATGCTCACCTGTGAAACTCTTTCTCTTTATTTCCTCAGAGCTCTGTATTACACAGATGAGCTCGTGCTTCCACGCCTCTGCAACTGCGCAGCATTCAAACCCTGAGCTCCTTACCAGGGGCTGTAACTCTCGACAATTTCAGTATAAGATATCTCTCCAACCTGCATTCCGACTCCAGAACTCGTTCCTCCGGCACTCATTCCTCTTGCCCAGCTCAAACATTCAGTCCTTTGATCCTAAACCTTTAACTCTGCCTCGCTCTTCTCAGCCCAGAACAAGGCCCACCCTCAGCAAGTGATGGGGTGGAAAGGAGGCCACAAATGCCAAAGGGGCTGGGACCTCAAGGGTATCCAGGGAATCATCCTGGATAAGCCTAACCCAGAGATACTGAGAGTTAACCAGAACAGAAAAGGTTTTGGAATTATTTTCTGCATCACACTGGAGTTATAAGGACATGAAAATCTCAGCCTACAGGGCAAAGGGTCAGAGGTGCCGGGGCAGCTAACTCCAATCTCTGAGCTGCCAGGCAGTTATAAAGAATGTGATGAGGCCATATGGGAGACACTGAAAGGCAGAAACCAGTTCAAACTAAGAGAAAAATCATCAATGCTCTCCTCTTAGAACTTGAACCCAACCATACAGGTGAAACATCAAGATTCCAGGATGAACTCTCAATTACCACCGTGCCAATGAGAATGGGCAGGAAGTACTGTGGCAACCCTGACACCCCAAGCTCATCACTCTGAAGCCACATGGGCTTCATGTTCACTCACTGCACCTGGCTGCTGTGTGTCTTCCAGGAGGTGCTGTCAGAGGAAGCACTGCTTCACACATCCCCCAGAGGCCACTGGTTACACACACACACACACACACACACACACACACACACACACACACACACACACACTCTTCAAATAAAGCTTAACTCTACCTTGACCACCACCCAACATCCAATTCCAGGCACGTCCCAGAGGCATCCACTGTTATCAATTCTCATCTTCTCAGAAGATACAGAGTTGTGTCTGACAAAGAACACCTCTCACTCCATCGTACTACGTGATAATACAGCACGCACACTTTTATTTAGCATGATGGCTTGGGCCATACAAATGTACCCTCCTGCTGGGGACATAGCACAGTGGTACTGCAACTGCCTGGCAAGCTCAAGGTCCTAAGTTATATCCCCAGTACCACAAAAACAAAAACCAAAACAAAAATAAAATATACTCTCTTCTTTAATAATTGTAAGTTTTCCTTGAATCTGTCTTCTTTCCAGATAGAAGGGCCTAGTGATTCAGATAGTAGCATTTGGAAATAAACTATTTAAAATCCAACGCCAGAATCAATGCTTGATATTTACTAAGAGAACTGGACCTCAGACTTCCCATCTATAAAGTGGAGATTATCATAATGTCTATCACATAGGAACATTTGAGGATTAGATAAGGAAATGGATATAAAGAGGTTGGGCACAGGGGACACCTGGCAAGGGCAGTTACTGGAGCTGTGTATTATGGGAAGGACCCTGCAGACGCGCCCTCGTCCCAAGTCCAACTCCTGGCATCCCATGGAAGAATCATGGCCTCCTCTGTCCACTTCTGGCCCTTGTGCTACAGCTTGGAAGTCAGTCAACCTCTAAAGCACTGCCAGGCTGGGGCAGTGCCCATTTGTCCAGATCCTGGCCACTGGGCTCTGTCTGTCCATAGTCTAGGGTCCTTTTTTACAGGATATTTTCTTCAACTCACTCTGAGCTGTCAGTTCCTGCCAAGTCAACCTGGCAACTAAGGAAATACACTTATATGTTTATATGTCACAATTCTTTTTTTAATTAAGCTGGGGGCACAGCCAACCTTCTTTCTTTTCCACATTCATTCTAATAATATTTTGTGTTGAAGTTCACATAGAATATGTAATTTCTAGAAATTTATTTTCTTATACTTCTTAGGTTAACTCCAAATTCATCATGCCAACTCTGTGCATTTTATACTTGCACTTAGCAATTTAAGCTATCTGAGTTTGTTTCTTGCCTAACATAGCATTTGGGATCTGCCTAATTCCCCAGTATATGAGAGATTCAGAAGAAGAGCTTTGGAATTGGCCAGGTCTGAGTTCAAATCCCAGTTCTGTAATAAGGTAATCATGACACCAAGGTAAATGTATTAGCTCTCTATAATTAGGTAACAGAATAATGCATGCTTGGTGACTCAACCAGCATCTATTCATTACTTCACAATTCTGTACTTCTTAAGTCAACATGAAAACTAGGTTCTCTGCTCAGGCCTAGAGCCAAGATTCAGTCAGGGCATGCTGCCTACTGCCCCTTCATCTGGAGGTCAAGGTCGGTTTTTTTGCAAGTATTTTTATGGTTTCACCTGGGGCCTTCACAGTGAGCTACATCGCCAGCCCTTTCTGTTTTTGAGGCAGAGTCTCACTAAGCCATTAAGTTTCCCCATCTAGGCTTGAACCGGGGAGGTCACCTTTGCAGCTCACGTGGTTGCCGGCAGAACTCAATTTCTTATTGTTTATAAGATGGAGGACCCTGCTCTCTGAGTAGCCCTTTGCCGGGCTACTCCTGCTCATAAGCTCACAGTCCCAGCCACTGGGGCCCCAGCCACTTTCAAAATAAGCTAGGAGTTTGTAATTGCATTGAATCTGCAGGTTGCTTTAGAAAGTGTGAACATTTTAACAACATTATTTCTTCAAGTGCAAGCACATGGGATATTTTCCCAGAAAACACACAAAAGCAGTCATTTTATCTGCTTTAGTTTTCTCATCTACTTTTGTAAACTTCTGGTGTACAAGACAAGCCTTTCTCAGCCTACTTGATTAAATTTATTCTTTAGTGTTTCATTTTTCAGTATATTTTTTATTATCAGTGAGGTTGTTTTCTTAATCTGATTCTTGGGTAATTCATTGTTGATTTATAGAAACACAACTGACTTTTTATGTTACTTTTGTACTCAACTACTTCACATTGTATCCTGAATTCAATGATTATAGTTCTAGGTAGTTTGGGGGGTTCACTGAGTGTTGTACTGTCAGGTCATCCCCACAGCCCATTTAAAACAAGATATGTTCATGTCTGGAGTCTTCAACAGTACCTGACGCTGACCAGTAATCATTAACTGGATGAATAAATGAGGCAAAGGCTACAATTATCCCCTTTTCACAGATGTGGAAATCGACACTGAGACATGGTATCTGTAAAGTTACTGCCACAGGAGCTGGTAGATCAAGAACAATCATAAAAATAAGGTCCTCTTCTCATCAGTATGGTTTCATATGGGGAAGAAGAAACCCCCAAAGCTCCAGTAACAAATCTGCCTACCAGTTGGGCTGTGTTCATTACTTTTCTCTCGTTGCTGCAAAAAATATCCAACACTCAAATTTAAAGGGCAAACGGTTTACTTGGCTTAGAGTTCATGGGGGTTTCAGTCCCTAATCGGTCGGCTCCAAGGCAGGGTGGCAGCGGGGCAACAGTTCATGGTAGCAGAAGCAGTAAAAGTCAAGAGGCAGGAGGAGTATCACAAAGCAGAAGCCACTCCTGGCGCCCGCATGGTAGCAAAAGCATTTCACAGTGTCTTAATGTCCCTTTCATCTAATTGAGACTGCCAGGGTTAGACCAGTGCCAAACCTCCCGCTCACGTGTAGTGGTTTAGGAATCACACGCCCTTGAGCCCAACATCACACATTCCAGGTTCAACTACCTCTGAAAAACAAAGCCTCACATTTTCTGCGTCAGGCTTTGAGGGGACATCTAACCTCAAACCACAACACAGGCCAAGCAAAGGCATGGGGAGTCCAAGCAGTCTACAGACGTTTCTGAGTGGCTGTTCCTCAAGCATCTTCTCTGTCACTTGTAAGCCATTGTCTTGATGCCCAGGAATCAAGCTCTGGTCTTAGAACTAGCAATATCAGGATTGAGAAGCCTCTACCCCGGGTCGTGTTTGACCCTGCGATTCCCCTGCTAGGTAGACACGCAAAGAATTAAAACTTCATGCCACAGTGACATAAGCGCACCCATGTTTATAGTAGCTTAGTTTATAATAGCTAAATCTTGGAAACAGCTCAAATGCCCACTGGAGACTGGATAATGAAGATGTGGGGTTTTTTAATAAAAATGTATTAATTAGAGCCATTTATGCTCAATGAACGTATCCTGAAGACATACCACAAATGAAATAAATAGGACACAGATGTGTAAATACCAATCATTTCTCTTATAAGAGAAACTGAGGGTGTAAATGAGTTCCAAAATGTATGATAGGTATTGTGAAATAGGAAGGAAATGTTCAAAGAGAAAAGGGAAAGGAGGAGGCGATAGTAAAAAGGGGAAAGGAAAAATGTGATGGTAAAAACAAAAAATGGAAACAAGGCTTATGTACACAAGAGGTGGGGCTGTGGGGAGGGCAGGGAAATGGGAAAAAATGAGAATCAAGATATGTCATAGACAGGTACGAATTCTCAATGTTGAATATGATCATAATGTATATATAAAATGTACCCATGACCTCTATTTTAAAAAAAGAGAAACCTCAACCCATTAGTACCAATGTGATGATGAAATTTTCACTACCTACCTTAAAGTGCAACCTTTTTGACATTTGGATTTAATTTTTCTAGCTATTTAACTTCTTTTACATAATTTTCTCTGTTATTGTCTTAAAATTCTTCCTCCATCTGAGGACAAGTAGTATTCAAAAGTATTCTCCAGCCCTATAATGGGTTCTAAAAAACTTTTCATGCCTATTAAACTCACATCCACCATTCTTTTCAAATGTCCACCCATACTTGGCATGCCCAGGGTCAGAACAGAGAAGTATACTCGAGAGAACTTTAGAATCAATCTAGTACAAACACTTTACTTCAGTGATGAGAAAACAGAGCCATCCCCCATGGAAGATCTGCTGAAGTCACGAGGTAGCAGCACAACCAGAACTAGATGGATGGAAGCAGGTCACCCACCCAGTGACCTTCCAGTGACTCAGCTCTCCAAAGTCCATGGTTCACATTCCCCAGAGCTCTGCTGGTCATGAACTTCTTTCTCTTGTATGTATGTGTGTCTCACTATAAAACCCAAACGAGTACTCATGAAATGAAAACAGCTCATCAGAGCTCAATGGTCCTTCTGAGCAATCACAGATTCATGATGGCTGAAGGGTCAGGCGCTACTGCACAGGTATGGCAGATAATGGTAACTAACTTCTCAGTGGCCATTTCCTCAACACAGCCCCAACTTTCTTTGGGAGCATCAGTATCAATCAGTCAGATTACTCTCTTTTCTGATATCATTGCTAACAGCAGTGACAACATAACAGTTTTAGACAGTGACAGTATAAGCTTAGGTCAGTGAGTCATAATGGTAGAGAGGACTTTTTCTCTACTCAGTAAGAGGGTCAGTAATTGCTGGCATTATCTCTTGTTATTTCTCCCCCTTCATTTGAATTGAGTATCTACAGCAACCACAGCGGTTGTGATGCCACACAGAAGGAACTACAAAATGACGAACTAGAGGAAGCATAGGCCCTTGATACTGACTTCTGTATCAGGCCTGGTATACAAAAATATATACACTTTCCACACACAAAAAATTAAAAAATATATATATATACATATATATATACACATAGATATATACATAGATATATATATATATCTATGTATATATATATCTATGTATATATTGCCAGAAAGTGGTGCCATAAACATGGAAAAACCAGCATACTCAGGAATTTATTTCTTAAATTATTTTGTTGTTATCCAATCTGTATTCAGAGGATGGATATAGAATCTATATAATTGGTCAAGAAACAACATGAATTGCATTTGCAAATTTATATCTTGATTAATAATATAGAAGGCACAAATTACCAAAACAAGTTTAGAGAATATTTGTCAGATTGCCTTAGAGTCCGAAGAAGCTAAAGCCAAAAGCCTGCTCAATGTACATCCAAAGAATATTTATCAAGTGCTCAATATGTATTCAAAACCATGGTGGTCAATGTAGACCTGTAGGGATATAAGTGAAGTAAGACCCCTGTTTTCATAGAGCTTGGAGTGACACTCAGCTCTAGAGTTCTAGGTTCCCAAGGCAATTTGGTGACTGTTTGTGAGTTAGGCTTGGCAATTTATCTTAAATTAAGGAGCACAGATGATGCTTGGATGTGTGAATCCTGAAGCCATTCCATACTTAGTTTCCTAAGATGTAAGATGCTAAAGGTATCTGTGAACAAAATTGCTCCAACCCTTTCATATGAAACAAGAAAATGGTGAAAGTGTGCACTTCAGATCCAGGCAACTGACTCCAATGTGCAGGCATGGGCACTTGGGGAGAAATTTCTTACAGGCTGCTTCTCTTCTGACAGTCTGCCTGAGGATTAGATATCAATGAACTGACTAAGATATTCTCCTGTTTCACCTCCCATACCTGCTTTTCCTCTTCTCAAAACTCCTGTGATGGCTGCCTGAAATTTTATCGCGAATTCTCCTTCTGTGAGGAGGGGGCGGTAAGAGCTGCTGCACACTGGCTTTCTGCAACTCCCCGGGGCTCTTGAAACATTTCCATGTGGACCCCTCAGGGAGGACAGGCACTCTCCAGCTTCCTGCACTGCTTCCCAGTATGTCACATCTGCCAAATCTTACTGCTGCAGAAATATGTCCCCTCCCAGCTACTATAGGTCATCTCCGTGTCACACTTTCAGTGCAGTGTCTCCAACGGTCACCTGTAGATTGCACCTCACCATAGCGAATAATCCAGAGCTAGCTTTGTAGTGTGGAGGAATAATCATGAAGGTCCCTGTGGTTACTCAGGGTATCAGAGGTGGAAGAAATGATCTGAAATAGTCCACTCCCATTCCTATCATTGGAGAATTAGGAAAATGAGGCTTGGGAAAGATAGGTGACATGTATAAGGCCCCAGAGAAAACAATGACAGATCTGTGTATGGATTCAGGCTTGGTAGTTTCACGCCAGAGTGGTGTGATGCAGAGCACGGATGCCTGAGGTACTGGGCGGTTGGAGGAAGCAGGGCGGTGCATGGCAGGAGCTCAGAACTTAAGACTCTGCTGGAGCTGAGTCTTCCCTTCTTAGGTGTTTCCTTCCAGCAGGACCTGACAGGTGGGACGCTCGCTCCTCCTGCATAATGATGCATCTGTGCCTTCAGCCTCCTTCACTAATTTGTACCTGTACATTTTCTATCACTTTATATAGCTAATTACTGTTTATTCTTTCCAGGCAGGTTGTGTGGGGATCCAAACTGTGGGAGAATGATGTTGCTTTAAGGAAGCTTATTAAAAAAAGACAGTATGGGGCAAAGGAAAGCCCAGGCTGCCGAACTGCCTTTTCTTGCTAAGGCCCCACATCCTCCCACCTGGGCTCTAGCGTGACAGACAGCCACTCAGACTCAGCACCTCACAGTAGTGTCACAGTTGTGTCCTCAACTCCCCCAGCTCTCTGCCAGGGGTCAGCTCCGCTCAGTTCCATGCAGTCCTGTGGCCATGTACACCTCGGTAAGGAAATGGCCACCCTTGGATGCTCCTCTCCTTCACCATTCCAACGAGATTCAGGGACCACGAGAGTAGGTCCCACCACACAGAGAAGCACTTTGGTTAGGTGCTCCTAAACGAAAAGCCCAAGGCTCAGAAGATCTGAACGCTGTCATCTTTCTGCCCCCTCCGTCTCCCCACTGAACCATCAATCAGGTCTATGATTACAGGACCAACAGATTTTCTTTTTCAGCATTAGTCTGGTTTATCTTCTAAAACATTTGGCATTATTGACAAAGCTTTTCTTAAAAACATTTTCAAAGAATTTTTAATTATGAAACATTTCAAACATTCCCAAAACTACAGAAAATAATATGTTGAACAAAGGTTGAATAACCACACAGTCAGGTCTGAGCTGTGTTTACTGAGAAAAGGCTCAGCTGCCTAAGGTTACACTCTGGGTGCGACTCAGACTTGGGGCTGGAGGGAGACATAGGTCCAGCTAAGGCTTCGTTCCTTCACTGCCCCCCTTAGTAGTCACCCTGAAATCCAAGTTAGTACGTGTCCTCCACAGTCCTGTTATTTTGCTATGAAAATAACAATGTAAGTCGGTTTTCACATTTTTGTGTTTCATGATTTCTTAGTTTATGTGAATAATAACAGCAAGCAGAGGACATCCTTGTAAAAGCTGCTGTTTATCCAGTCTTATCCTTCTGAGATTTTCCTGTAATATTCATACAGACTGAGCTAATGCACCTCAGTTACTTCTTCACCATAGATGTAAAACACAATCTATCGCCTCTCCTGTGAGTGGCAGATCATTCCTTTCCACTGACTTGCTCTTTCTTGCAAGCAGCCATAAACTTCCTAGTGCACGATTCAAGAAACTTTCTAGCGCAGAAATCTAGAAGGAAAGTTGATAAGTTGTTTGAGATATATTCCCTCATCCTATTGTTTTTGGAAATGGATTTATTAGGATTTTGAAAAGTACTTACTGAAAATTTTACCAAAGCACTCCTCAAAATAATTATACCATGAGATATACTACCATGAGAGTTTTTGTTTTTACACATTCTACCACTTGATGTTTTTAACTTATTCATTCTTGTAGTATGATGAATATTAAATGGTATTCACTGTTCGATAGTTCATATTCCTCTACTTAATTGTGAGATCATGGAGGTTTTTTTTTCATTTTTATGGGGCATTTACTTATTCATTTATTTATTGCAGAGTTCTTCATTTATTTATTTCTTCCTCTAAGAATTGTCTTTTTAAAATCATTTTCTAGTCGGGTATATATTTTTTGTCTGAGTGTTTTGTAGAGGTGTTTTATATCATAAGTGTAATACTTCATTTACAAAGAATTCCTCCAGTTTGGCTTGTGTTTTGCATTCTGTTTTTGGTATAATTCATCATACAGAAGATTTTATTTGATTTTTTTTACAGATTTGTGGAAGTGTGACATACAAATAAAAATGATATATATTTATGATGCACAGCATGCTGTTTGGATATATGTATACAGTGAAATGATGAACTCTAGCTTATGTATCTGTCACCTCACATCCACAGGGGAAGACATTTAAGATCTACTGTTGGGCAGTTTTTAAGTGCAACGTATTATCACTAAGTACTCATTATGCTGTTCATCCTACTTACCTGGCACAGCCTTCGACCAGCATCTCCCCATTCACTACACTCTGCATTCCCTGGAAGCCTCTATTTCATGGTGCTTCTAATGAATTTCATTTTCAGGGACTTTAGTGCCCTCATAGAACGATCTTTGCTTTGGTTTATAACTTTAATGTTTCAAAAAGATGAATCTAACATGCTGCCTTCTAATCTAAAATGCTGCTTTTCTTTTTTTTTTTTTGAGACAGGGTTTCGCTTTGTGGTTCAGGCTGGCCCTGAGCTCAGCCTCCAACTCACATCACAGCAATCCTCCTGCCTCTGCCTCCCGAGTGCTGGGATTACAGGTGTGAGCCACCACGCCTGGCACTGTGGAATGTGGTACTGGTTGCTGCTGGGCGTGAGTCTCCATGCCCAGTATGGTATGTGGTTACCGGGGAGTCGAACCCGGGCCCTTGCGCTCGCAACACAGGCGCCAGAACCACTGAGCTAACTCCCCGGCCCTAAAATGCTGCTTTTCAACCAGAATTTTAGTTCCATTCTGAGTATTGTATTAGTAATATGTTATTTTTTTAAAACAGAAAAAAAATAATGCTTAGGATTATTCACATACTCATCAAGTTCTTTATTTAATGTTGTCTTTGGTATTGTATTCTGATTTCTGGTTCAATTCCCTCCTTCCTAAATTCTACCCTTAATATTTAAGTGAGAGACAATAATTTAAGTGCTCTAGGCTTGTTTGAAAATGTCTTTGTTGATATTGAAATATTTTGACTGGTTATAGACATCTAAATAAATAATTATGCCTTCTCAGTCTTTGGAAGACAGTAGTTCTGCACAGTCCTGTTGTACGTAGCCAGTTAGCCAGACATCTTGGAGGCAGTCAAACAGGACTGGCTCTTGAATAGCCCATGTGAAAGGAGTCCATAAGGAGGATTGTAAAGGAGACGTTCACTGAAAGTCAACATTGTTAAGGGAAAAACTTCCCCACCCATGTAGGATAAATAGTAGGTTTTCAGCCCCAGGGAGGAAGGTCAAGATCCTAATCTACCCCTCCCAGAAAAAGACCCTGGATTGAAAATCCTTGTATGTTTCTTACATGATTTCCCTTCATACTGGATTCCCTTTCAATGGATATTAATCTTATTGGTGCATCGTAGTTTGTCCACCTTTTAAAATCTTAATCCCACTTTGAAGCCGCCTTACCTCCTGGCTTTGCTCCATAAACACCCCCTGGGAGAAGGGATCCTGTGTCCCATTTTTGGGTTCCTCTTTTGTCCCTCTTAGGCAGAAGCTTTCTTTCTCAATAAAATTTTCCTACTTTTTTTTCTTTTTCTTTTTGAGACAGGGTCCTCCCGAGTGTGGTTACAGGGGATCGAACCTGGGACCTTATGCTTGAAGGGCAGGTGCCAGATCCAGTGAACTAAATCCCCAGCCTGCAGTTTCCCTATTCTTAACCTCTGTTGTTGCTAAAATTCATTCTTCGATTTTAGAGAACATGAACTTGCATTTCAGGTATCCAGCAGGCTGGGAGTGAGGCTTGCTCCCCTGTATGAGTCTGATCTCCGTTGTCCAAAGTTTATTGCAGTGTTACTGACAGAAGCCAGTTCTTCCCTCGAATACCACTTTCTCATCTATACTTTTGATAGGACACAGTCGGCGGTGTGTTCACATAGAGATATACTTTCATGCATGATTTGTAGGAACCATTATTATTCTTACAGACTAATGTCAATCCCCTCTTCAATTCTGGAATAATGTCAACTATCATTTTTCTGAATATTGCCTCTATTCAATTCACTTTCTCTGCTTTTTTGTGTCTCATATATCTTCACTTCTCCCATTTTGTCTTCCATGTCTCCTAAGCTTTCAGATATTCACCTCTGGGCTGCAATCGAGCTAGTTTCCTCCTTTTGTCTTTCAGCTCAGTAATCTTTTAAAATTTCAATTAATATATTTTTTCTTAATCTTTCTGCTTGGTTACATCAATATATTCATTATCACAGTGTCATTGTCACACTGTCACGTAATAATTGTTTTGTGGTCTCTAGTTCTTCTTTTAACTTTTTAAAGATTCTTCTGCCCCCTCTTCAAGTTGTTGGACTGCATGAAGCTCTTGCTGTGGACATTCTATTAATCTGAAAGCCTGCTGCCTCCCATTGGAAACTCAGCTTTGCCCCTCACATAACACGTAGTTTCTGTTATGAGCTGGTCTTTGGTGAGACTTCGTGAGGGTTCCTGATGACCTCAGCCGATCATGTGCCCATTCGGAGGAGCTCTGCATATGCTTCAGGCGAGAGACCTGCCAGCTCCGATTCTATGGCATGTCCTTATGATTTCCCAAACCATGACAGTAATATACATTTTAATCCCACGATTAAGTTTTAAAGTAAGAATTTTCATCATTCATTCTCAAAACCACTCATCTTTCTGGCTTTCCTCCAGTCAGAAGAGGACACTGTCATTTTCCTGTCTCACATTTCCCCACACCTTCATTAAAACGCCTCAGTCCTGTGGCCCGGGCCTCTCTGGTCTTGCTTTTTCTTTTTGCTGGATTTGGTTCACTCTCTCACCCTTTAATATTTCTTAGTTACTCAATCTTACATCTAAAATAAACCTTCTAGATGCTGCTTTTGCCCTCCTCTCAGTTATTACTTCTGGTGTAGGTAAATTCACCTAATATTCAAATATAGTCCTGTCATTCTTTTGTGTAAAAATCTAGACTACCTCTCTGCTAATTCAATAAAAGTTCAACATTCTATGATAAAATTCAAGGTCACTGATGATCTGATTCTCTCTCTCTCTCTCTTGCTTGTTCTTTCTTGATGTTTTCAAATCACCAACCTCTCGAAAATACTAACTGTTCAATCTGCTTGAACTTCCCAGAATATTTTCAGTGCTACAAACATTAATCAACTGATTCATAAAACCTAGGTGAGAGTTTCTCTACCTGAATTATTATCACATCTTTCTTGGTGACAAAACCATTATTCTTTATTATGTTTAGCAATGAAAACATATTAAATTGTAGTCTGCAACAATATTCTATTTTTAAGTTCTTGTGGAATTTATTTTTTATATTTCAGTCACAGTATGATATATTGCTCATAACAATATGTTTTTGTCTTCTAAACACACTGTCAATGACAAATATAATAATAGAACTCTCATAGGCAAGTAAATACTTCAGACAAGTGAGTTTCTTAAAGGAAAACTAGTTTCTTAGGTAAATGCCTAGAAATTGTAAATGATTAGGGTCAAGCTGGTCTTCTTCACTTTTTAGGATTCTGTGATCTCAGATGGCATCTGTGTGTGTGTGTGTGTGTGTGTGTGTGTGTGTGTGTGTGCGTGTGTGTATCTAGTATGATGGATTCAATGGGAAGTGAGGATCTTAAGGCTAAAAGGAACCTGCAACATAATGTAACTCAATAGTTTCTCAATACTGAATAGCCAAGAAACTGTTTTTCAGAGAAAAATTTTAAATTCAACATGTGAGACAAATGTATGTGAATGTCCTCTGGCTTAATTTAGAGTGTAGATCACTCCAGCCCACGGCGCATGCAAGTCTTCTGACCACAATCAATGCAGGGCTAACTAAGGCCACTTTAAAGCTCTCCAGTCTACTCTGGCCTAGTCTCCTTGCGCACGAAGACTGGAAGCCCAAAGGTACTGATGTACTTACAGACTCAGTTAGTCCTGAACAGAGCTGGCCCTAAACCTGATTTGTAATTTCCAGGAAGTACTTGTAGTATGACACTTCTTTTTATGATAACTTCCACCCTATTTCAAAAGCAGTGCAATCTATTTCTCATGTTCCATAAATGGATTAATGTTATAAAGTACTAAGCCTTCTCATGTATTTTTCCCTAGAAGCTTGTAAGAAATAGTTGATTATTACAGAAAATTATGAGACTAATGTTGAAATTATGAAAAAATTATGAAAGTAATGATCTACACTCTAAATTAAGCCAGAGGACATTCACATACATTTGTCTCACATGTTGGATTTAAAATTTTTCTCTGAAAAACAGTTTCTTGGCTATTCAAGATCTGAGAAACTATTGAGTTACATTATGTTGCAGGATAAGCTAACATAACAACGGGCATCTTCAGAAATCTTGTGTGGAATAAAACAATCCACCAGTGTTTGTGTTTTTCTTTTGTATAAACATAATCTATTTTGGCCAAATATTAAAGATATCAAAGGATATCACTCAACATTTCCAGTTACAAACAGAAAATTTTCTTCAGCTGCCTTATTGAATGAAGAACATTAGATAGTTCTAGACTTTCTGGGAAGGTCAGACTCAGAACTGAAATCAGCTCAAACAGAACAGCCCTCCAACAACATCAGGGGACTGACTGAGAGACAGTGCCGCACTATCCGACCTCTGGGAGGGAACCAGGCCATAGCTCCCTCACTGCTCCCACAGCCTGACCCTCCACAGCCTTCCAGCCAGACAAAGGGCTTCCCCAGACAGCAGCATCGCCACACTGCTCTCTTCCTTCCTTACACAAACCTCCAGAATGTCATATTACTGACCTGGCAGGACTAACACACTGTTATATATGAGATATACTGTCAGTAATTCCAAAAGTAATGAATAAATTAACTTGTCCTTTGCTATTTCTTTATGTGGTATGAGGTAATTTTTTGGTCTTCAATTACCTGTTCCTAATCCACTCTCCAGTGTTCTCTGAAAATTACATTAAAAATCTCTTCCAATTCAAGTGGTATGAATTTTAAAAATGGTGGAACTCATTTATAGGCATGACAACCCATAAAATTGTGGGCTGCATGGGTAGAGTAATGACAGTTATTTACTCTCATGACGAATAATCATTACAACATGATGTTTTTATCTCTCCAAGTTATTTAAAAATATAGTACAGAAGATCAGTTGCTTCAGATACCAGTTCGCAGCCCCCAAACTTCCGATCAAGTCTGTGGCTGTAAATCAACAGCAGCATATGGCACTTGTGCTTCTATTACAAGCTGGAGCTGCAGCTGAGGAGATAGTAATTAAGCAAATGCCAACGAACAGCCTACATTCCAAGAATGCACAGCTGAAGAACAACACAACCTGCATGAAATGTGTTCATAAACGCCACGAGGATGCAACAACAACACTACTAGGTTATGAGTGTCTTGGGAATCTTTTCCTCTCTTGCTTTTAATTGAAATGGTACAATTACTATTAAGTTACTAGGCCGCACTGGATCCGTGTTCTTAAGGCAAAGCTGAAATTTAGTCGCTTAAAGTTTACAGTTTGGCCTGGGCATGAAAGCCCCATATCAATCAACCTGATGTAACTCTTCCTATTATTATTGTCTCATTTTTCTTGCGTCTATTCTAGAGTTTCTCAACTTTGGCATTATTGATCTTTGGGGCAAGACTTCTATTACTTCTATTGACCGTTATGAAGGGTTGGCCCAGACACTAGTATATTTCCTAACACTGTCCTCAACAAGTAGATGCCAATAGCATCACCATCCATGTCATTGTAATAAGCAAAAATGTCTCTAGATCTTGAGGTGGTAGTGGTGATGAGGATGGTGACAGCAGGCTATGGGGTTGGTTTCTCCAGCTGAGATCTACAGCTTTATTCAAACTGTACTCACTCTTTTCTAATAAAATGATTTTTTTCCACTCTTTCTGTCTATAGTTTAATTCACAGAGCAAACATTAATTGAGCATTCACAGGTACTAGAAATCCAGTGGTGAAATTTAGGCAGTGAAAAAGACATGATCCCTGATTCCTTCCTGGAACAAATAATCTTATGTAGTAAACCAGACAAAGTATAGTTAAGTCAAGATTGAAGAGGTGGGCCGGGGAGTTAGCTCAGTGGTTCCGGCGCCTGTCTTGCAAGCACAAGGGCCCGGGTTCAATTCCCCAGTAACCACATACAAACTGGGTGTGGAGACTCACACCCAGCAGCAACCAGTACCACATACCACAATGCCGGGCGTGGTGGCTCACGCCTGTAATCTCAGCACTTGGGAGGCAAAGGCATGAGGATTGCTGTGATGTGAGTTGGAGGCTGAGCTCAGGGCCAGCCTGAACCACAAAGCGAGACCCTGTCTCAAAAAAAAACAAAAACAAAAAAACAAACAAACAAACAAAAAAACCCCAAAAACAACAACAACAACAACAACAACAACAACAACAACAACAACAACAACAAAAAGATTGAAGAGGTGAACAAATAGCCCCTGAAGCGGTGGAGCTGCAATTTTCTTGGGGCAGATGTTTCCACCTACTGAATGCAATGTTGTTTCCACCCAGTGTGTATAAATTCAACTCATTCCATGAGCCACAGCTCTGATGCTGCCTCTGTTCAGCCTTCTCAACAGCTTAGTATGCAACTACCCTCCCGCCTCTGTCCCCACAACACTAAACCTTCAGGGTAGACATCCCAGGAACTACTCAACACCCTGTGGTATACTGGTTAATGATTCTCATTGCTTTTCCAGAGGTATATCTGATTACACGAGCCTCTTCCGTAAAGAATTCATGTCAGAATACTTTCTGATTCAACCACAAGCTCAAATTTTTTTTGCAAAAAATTAAAATGCACACCCACCTTAGGCTCCAGCCAAATTTTTCTCTAAAGAATGATGAAAGTAATCCAAAAAATAATACCCAGTAGTGCTACACCATCTTCAAACGGAGCTAAAACCAGCATCACATCCCTCTTTGAATAAGAGCAAAGCCTTGAATGCAGTAGCAAAAATCTCTTAATGCTCGACTTGTATATCTCATTTAAATGAACCTTTGCATGGTATCTTTTAATCATCACTCTCCAAGGCAGCCTTACCTGACTCTTCTGCCCACTAAACACTGTGAAGTCAGCTTCTCTTCTTGAATAAATCATTCAACCTAAGTCATATTCTTATCTCTACAATCATTTGGGTTCATTGGGTTCACTACATCGTAAGCACAAAAAGAACTTTCTGAACCCATAACACTCTGATACATAGCAGGTAATCTGCAGAGAACTTCATTAAATTAGTGATCAACTAAAGTTACAATGGAAGAATTCCTTATCTGTAACACCCTGAGTACATTTACATTTACTCTTTCCAGAAGGGAGTGAAGAGAAAGGTCAAATACTCTATTTAAGAAGAGCTCTAAAGATGCTAAAAATATATCAAATCACACATCCAGAGAAAGCTATGAACTCAGTCAAGATCAATGCAAAGTATGAAGGCATCTATTCACAAAACTTCAAAACATTGCATACAAATCAAAGACAAACAGGAAATTTTAAAAGCAACCTTGGGGAGTTGGGAGTTCTTTCAAAGAGGCAACAAGATTTACATCTCACTTCTCAATAGTAAGTGTGAAATTCAAAAGACAGTGAAATGAAATTTTCACTGTACCAAAATAAAACAACTATCAACACAGAAATTTTATATTCATTGAAAAATATCCTTTAATCTCCAGGCTGAGGTGTACCAAAATAAACTATTCTAAACACACTAAATTGTAAGCACTGTTATGCAGACTATACATGTTTGGTTATAAAATAAAAATTCTGACTAGCCTAAAAAATTATGGTTAATTTTTAAATTTAGCTTAAAAGTAAATAGAAACAAAATAAGCTTCAGGTGAAGTAATTCTAGTGATAGCACAGTGCTCTAAACTGCTTGATCTAAAAATTTTTTTTTTAAAGGAGGCAAGAGGATCACAAACTCAAGCCAAGCCTGGGCCACTTAGTAAGTTGTGCAAAGGCCCTGTTATAAAGTTTCATGCAGTTCTGAGCAGGACTTTGCTCAGAGGTGGCTGGATCTAGAGTGTGTGATGCTGGTTCTCAGGGTGTGTGATTGCTAAATGAGTCCACTGACTTGTCTGCACAGTTCTGGTATGGACAATGGGAAGGACCAACCTGAGTGGAAAGGCTGCTGCTGCCGCTTCACTACTTAGCTGCTTGGCTGCCTTATGCCCACCATGAGCTGTTTCTTCTCATGCTTCAATGTTTTGCGGCCAACTATGAACTGAAACCTCTACAAACTGAGCCAAACAACCTTTCTTCCTTTAGCTTTGAGTGCCAGGTATTTTACCTCAGCAATGACCACAGTAATTACAATAGACCTGGAATTCAATCCTTAGGACAACAACAAATAAAGTAATTTTGCTTAAATAAATTCAAAAACTTTGTCATCTTGTTGATCTTTATGATGTATCTGTTCTGTGCCTTTTCAACCCTGCAATCATTCTGAAAGGGTACCGGGACTGAATTTAAATGTTCACTTTGTATACAGAATGGAAAATTTCAATAAAGTGGCTGACAGAAAAATGCAAACACTTCAAGGAAAATAACAATAGAGAATTCCTTATTAGATCTGCACTAAGACAATATTGAAAAGACTCCTCCTTGTGATGGAAAATGGCCTCAGAGCAAACCACAGTAATCCAGACAGAAATGAAGAATGTAGAATACAGAAAGAGACCTAATAAGAAAAAGGTAGTCAATTTAAAAGAAAAATAGACAGAAGACTTGTACTAAAATTTCATTTAACAAAAAGGACATTAATTCTGGCATTGGCAAGAATGCAGAGCAAACAGAACTCTTTTATGCCATTAATGGAAAACTGCAGAATCTTCTAAGCTGAACACACACACACAGCTTATAACCTAAGTGATCTCACAACTAGTTCAATGCACAGAAGAAATGAGTATGTATATACAAACCAAACAAATCAAAATAGACTTATAGAGTAGTAATTATAATATTCTAAAAATTGAAACAACTAACTATAAAATAAATGTTAAAATTGTGGCATCTTGGTACAAAAGAATAATTAGCTGTGAGAATAGATGAATCCCATCTATGGCAACAAAATGGATAAATCTTTAAGATAGAATGATAATGTGTATATGTAATGTACCAATAAAGATTTCAATTAAATTTTTTTAAAAAGATAGAATGATGAAAGAGGCCAGACACAAAGAATAGAGGATGTATGACTCAAGTCCTAAGAAATTCAAAGCTAATCTATGATGTTAGACCTGAGGATAATGGCTCCCTTTGCAGGGAAGGGGTATTGAATGGGAATTTGGCGCATTGATAGCATTATTATTTCTTGGTACATATGTTTATATATAAAGTTTCTTTAATTCTCTGCTTGGATGAGCGGGGTAGGAGAATAAGAGAGATGATGGCTGGCTACCTAGTAAGTAAAAGATAAGGAAAGCGGGGTCTAGACCTTTATATTCCATAGTTACTACATCTATGGAAAACAGGTCGGGTCAGAAGTCTGTTCTGTGACACATGATGTATGACCCTGAAGTCAAGACCAAGTAACAGATCTTTACCACAACTTTAGACAGAGAAAAACTAAACCTGATGTGATAAAGAAAACAAACAAAATCAACCTTGTCTGTTGCAACTGAGGTGTTCAGCCCTGTAAGGGTCGAAGACTCCTCTTTCAGAGTGGCCTATACAGCATATAACATAGCAACTTCTACATACAATCTTGGATGCTACTGGGTCAACACAGCTCAGTTGTACAGATCCTATTTGTCAGGACCTGTCATACGCTGAGTAAGGGAACATCTAATCACTAGGCATGCGATTGCCCTCTTACAAGAGAAAGCCTAATGGATAAATTATTTGAATACAAAGGAGATTTTTAAAAACGTTATTTAAAGTACAAGCTGAAAGGGGATAATATATTAATTTGGAATTTCAGACTGGAGAGAAAGACCTTGTAAATGGATTTAAATATGGGGATTTTGAAAAGCAGTCAAAGGTTAAAATACTTAAATTCTCAAAATATCGCTTAGGCTTATACTAATGATTTCTCTCCCGGATTCTCAGAGGCAAAAAAATTACAGCTGAGGGAGACACAGTGGGCACAGATTGAGCCAAAGAACATGAGATGCTTTCCGAGCTTCAGTGCCGATCTGGTCTGCATGTTTGTTCCCCAACACAGGCAACAGCAACGAGGCTGCACACAGCCTTGAACTGATTTGACTATAGCTGAGGACACTGACTGCCTCATTTTGGGTGGGAGTTTGTTGCTTTTATGTCACTGCCTTTGGGATCCTTTTCCTGTTATCTTCCTAACGAGGGCCTACAAGTGGCCTGGATGCTACCATTTGCCTGAAGAGATAAAGAGCATTTGACTTGAGCCTGATCACTCAAATAACCAAATTTCTTGGCCACTGTGATTGGCTCATCATTGTACACACGATACACATTGGTCGAATCATAAGACAAGGAACTCCTAGTAATAACTACCAGAAAGAAACCTCTCTGCTTTTCCTATCTTCCTGAAGAGGTAAAAACTGAAACATAACCTCACCAACAGCAGTTTGTAGCAATGAATGTGGAAATGGAGAAGCCATGGAATTATTTATTTTTGTTATTTATTTCAACTTTAAAATTTAACTCAGCTTAATTCCACACATGACATCTGCCCCTATGTGTCAGAGTCAGAACTCTAAAGAGTGACAGTGGTAGCAGCTTAGACTCTCACTCTGGGTCACTTGCACCTTGAAACTTAGAAAGCCACAGGCCACATCCAAGGTTTGGAGTCCATCCAAAAATACACTCGTGTCTGGCTAAAGAGCTGTCTTAGCAAGAAGTAAATAGTATTGTGATGGAGGCAAAAATGAAAGGTTGATTTGCCTTCACTCTCATATTTATTGATCATAGACTATGTTAAGAAACTGGGTAAAAAATAAGACAATGTTTATCTACTTGTACCTTAAGGTTTTATGGGTAAAAAAAAATTAACAGCATTATCATATAATATCATGGGTAGTAAAATGATAAGAGTATATAAAATATTATGGGAACAATTTTAATCTGAAACAACAGAGAACTGCTGAAGACTTATAGGCAGAGACGTGGCACAACAGATTCACATTTTAGAAGCATCACTCGAGATACACATGCACAGTGGGTTGTTAGGAGATAAAAGAGAAGGGCATCCAGGGAGCAGGATGTTACAAGTAACCTACGTGAGAGATGACGTTCAAAAATCAAGATAATGTCAGAAACATGGAAAATGATTTCAGAGGAACTGAAGAGATAGAACCAGTAAGGCTTAATATTTTATTGGTTCCTGAGTTTCTCAGATTTTCAGCCATTACATCCTAGACATCTCACTGAGGTGATATATATTCTCTAAGTGACATATATCAGGTGAGGGGCTGGAACATACCCTTTAGGATCCATTTAAAGTCCACCATCTTTTGGTTCTGTGCTGAAGATATAGAGTGAGAATGAAAAATTATTTTTCACTGATTTCTTGAATGATAAAAGCAAGGAAACTTTCTTGCCTAAAAATTGGTAAGATATTAGAAACAAAGCACAACACCAAAAGAAACAAGAGGAACCAACCATTGCAGGTGGCCTGGCTCACTGCTCTACAGAGCGACTCTGTGTCCGCAACACGCCTGAGACCAGAGCGGGGCACGTGCTGCTGCTACTGTTCTCACTGGGCTAAAACTCTCGTACTCCACTTAAATTCTGAAGGTCAAAAATTGACATTTTTGAATTTTCCAACACTCTTTCTTCCAGAGATACAAGACTTCACACAGCTCTCAAGAGAGAAAATAGGGATCTATGCAATACTAAAATAATGGTGATAATGGATTTATTGAGAGAGTGTATACTAGCCTTTACTTTTCCATTAATAAACACTACAGTTTAGATAATAACTAAAAGCACTTTGGACTATGTTGATGCTCATTTTAGGTACGGGCCTTAGAATCTACTCAGTGAGATCTGACTCCAAAGAAAAGTAAAGCAATGGAATTCACTACACTGGAAGTTGTAGAACTTGAAAATATAATTTTTTAAGGTTCCAATAGATAAGAAAAGCTAGAGGTCTTTAAGAACAACCTTAATATGATGCTATCCTTCCAAAAAAAATCCAATGCTTATCAGAACTACTGGAGAAAAAAGACAAGGCTTTGTTTAGCCCTCACGTATTTGTAAGAGAAAAGCTCCGAAGGAAAGGATTACCTTCCAGTGCACTCCACGCAGACTGCTCAGTCACAGTGCTGCCTGAAGACTTTCACTTGCCAATCAGTAATTCAAGTGGGATAAAAAAAAATTTGTTTTGAAAAATGTCCCTCCACCTAAATTTACTCAATTGCTGAAACTTGATTTGTGACTGCAAGATACAGTCTGTAAATTTTCCTCATTTTGTTTTTCATAGTCTTTCCTCTCTTCTTTTTCTCATTTTTTGATAGAAAATAAAGGACAAGACTACACAGTGATTAAGAAGCACCCACAGCAATTCCACTCATGTTGCTAGGCAACAAGGGCCGTGTTATAAGCTCAAGAAATGTATTCTGGGGACCTGCACGAAGAAGAGGTACAAGGAACTAGGAAGCACACCATCTTGATAATGGAGCAGTTGGTACTTTGGGCCACACATGGTCCTGAATTTGCCCAAGAAAAGGGAAACACACATTTATTTTAAACATTTCTGGTAGTTTATTTTTCCCAAATGATTTTAGAGTTCTCTCCTGTGGAAAGCTGACACACCATTAGAGAACACATTATCTCAGGAGGGAAAGCAGGTGCAAACAGCCTGCAGCCCCCAGGTGAGGGCTGGGTTACCTGTCCTGGGTTATCTCAATATCCTCCTTCCTGTTCCCACGAGGCACACTTCTCACACACACACCCAGCAGTTTAGGTACAAGGGTATTTTCTAACTTTCTTTCCTGCCTCTTGTGATCAGCATTTACCATCATTAGTTGCTTTGAAAACTGTAACACTGTTGACTACAGTACCTCTGTTTTGTTTTGTTCTGGTTACAAAGCAATGCATGGTCATTAACAAAAGCAGTGGAATAACACAGACCAACGAGTGAACATCAACATCCATTATCTTGTTCACAAGACACAAGCAGTGTAAATACACCAGTGTATATCATTCTAGATTACTTTCAGTATATCCACAGACAGATTTTTTCTTGTATTATCTGCATACATAAAGTCACCATTAACTTGTGTTATAACTTTATAAAGTTAATAGACAACATAATTTAATGACTTCTATACGATGTCATAATTATTCATTTCCATAAAACTTGAGAGAATAGAATAGCACAACTGACTACAAAAGCATACTATTAACCTTAGTACTCTTCCCAACCTTCTCTGAATACAATCACAGCTGGCTAGCTTTATTAACCCCCACTATCACATAATCACTTCTTTTTATATCTACAAATATTACCTTAGTTCAAGCATCTTATTTGGCCTCTTACAATACTGAGTTAAGTTATTCTTAATAATTCTTATTATTAGCAAATTCTAAATGTCAGATACCTGAACCCAAAACAACGAAAGCAAAAGCAAATGTGTAGCTCCACTGCAAAAAGGCCAGTTAAAATGGGCCAAATGCACAAAGAGGATCATAGAGTCTGGAGGTCAGAGGGACTCGGGTTCGTTCCCTCCACTGCTCGGTGACTCTGTGATGCTTTATCCTTGGGAGCCTCTCCCCTAAATGTGATGCAATGGCCATCAGGATCTCCAGTCCTCTATGTCCTCAGGAAGTGTAGGGGAAAGGATTCCTCGGACTCAGTCCTGGATGTCACTCTGAAACCTCTCAACCCATCCCTATGGCTAGGGACCAGGGACAGTGAGTGGGGCAGAGCAAGAGAAAATGACCACCTGGAGCCTGCACACAGTTTACTTCACTCAAAACACAAGACTCCAATAGTCAAGCAGAGGGTATTCCCCAGAGCAAAATCAGGTAGGCACCAGAGACACGCAGAAGGAAAAACCAACAAACGTCAGTCACTTCCACCAATTCCAGCAGCTTGTGGACAATGCTCCAAAGGCTCGCTTGCTCTTGCTCTTGCTCTCACTCTCTTTCTCTCTCTCCCACCAGGTGTAGTGTGGGGACCACACTTAGCAGCTCCTTCTCCTCTGTTTAGTGGTTTGACTTGGTCACAGGTGGCATCAACAACAGAGTGGTCAGAGTACAAAGGATGATAAAAAATACAGTGAATATTCAATTTTAGAAAACTGATTATAGTAAGAGATGCATCCCCACTAATCCCTAGCAAAATACCCCTACTTCAAAAACACTTATTACCTCATTCTTGCCACTTTCTAAAGCAGTTATGGAAATCTTCCTTCACATCTTTGTAACGTAGCAGTTGCACTAGCTGCTGCAGGGCTAGTCAATAGGATGGCAGACTTGGAAGACATCACGGTGTCTTTCACTTACCACAATTTCCATCTCTTCCCCAAAGTCAAAATGATCAGGAAACAAAAAAATTCTGAATCAATACAGGACATCAAGGCAACCATGAGTGCAACTGAAGACACTAAGTGGAGGAAACTTCCACAACGGCCAGAGGGGGTGGCAAAAGAGATGGGATGCGCATATTCCAAAGGCGATTCTTCTGAGGGGCAACAATGTCACTGTTTTCACTGTAATAATAATTTTTTCCTTAAACACACTGTATTTTTATCCCACTCTGTAGAGCTCCATGTTTCTCACTGGTAGGATGCAGGTTAACAGCAGCTGACCCTATACATACTGAGGCCCATGGCTCCCATTAAGTGAACGTCTACAACCAACCAGACTTGGTCTTCTTACTTCAAAGGGTAAGAAACTTTCACCAGGGTCAGGGGGAGTAATACCTCCCTGCTACTGTCAGGACAGGGGACTCCTCCATCCTTTGCTAGTTTTAAGCCTGCGCGTACATACTCTTGCGTGTGCTTTGTCTGCTGTGGGGCCTTCTGAGCTGCAGGCTCCTGACAGGCTTCTTAGCTTATCAGCTCTCTTTCTATCAGTCAAAAATCCCCTTACACACTAAAGTCTTCAATAAGCAGATGTGAGCACTAAAAGTGCAAAGCCAAGGAGTCTCTGTTAATGTAATACAAACCACTAGCTGCTATAACTTAGGTTTGGTTAATATAAAAGCACCCTGAGGACTATAACACACCATTTATCCTGAACGCTTCCACTTCGGTGGATTTCGAGCATTGTACCTGGAATGTGGCCCATAAAATTCAGATTTCCATGTAGAATTTAAATTTTCTAAAATTTTACTAGTATATTTTAGACATACAATATGATAATATTCATAAGGCATTTGTACCTGTATACAATTTATCTTTTTCCATTCCTCTCCCCTCCCTTCAAATTTCCTCCACTTTATCTACAACAGCCTTGTTTCCATTTTTTTCTTTCCTTCTTTCTCTAGTCCCTTTTTCCTTTCCCCTGCTCCCTCCCTTGCTCTCCTTATTTGTTTTTGTTTTGTTTTGTTTTTTGAAACAGGGTCTTGGTTTGTAGTTTAGACTGGACCTGAACTCATTATGTAGCCCAGGCCAGCCTCGAACTCACAGCAACCCTCCTACCTCTGCCTCTTGAGTGCTGGGATTACAGACTTGAGCCACCATGCCAGGCTGCCCTTCTCATTTGGACATTTTCTTTCCATTTCTCAATATCTGTTACACATTTTTGTCCTTATTTATAATTTTGTTCTCTCATACCAAAGAAACCATGTGATATCTACACGTGTGCATTCTACATATTTCACCTAATAGTGTGATCTTACAGTGTATCCATTTACCTAGAAATGTCTCAATCTTGTTCTTATTTATTATGGCAGAGCAGTAATCTACTATATGAAAAAACACACATCTTCTTGATCGGTTGATGGGTATTTTGGATGTTTCCAAGATTTAGCCATTACAACTGTGTTGCTAAAAATAAGGGTGTGCAGATATAGCTGTGGTATGATGCTTTTAATTAATCTGGAGAGATACTAAGAAATGGTGTAGCTGGGTCAAACTGGAATCTCTGGGTTTGGTTTTATGTGAAATCTCCACACTGACTGAGACAGTGGGAGCAGCCATCTCCACCCCCACCAACAGTGGAGAAGGTTCCTTTCTTCTCATAGCCCCCTCCAGTATTTGTTACTGGTTGATTTTTTTTATAATAACCACTCTTTCTGGAGATAGAATCTCAGCATGTTTTTATTTGCATCCTTTGAATGACCTGTGATATTGAACATTTTTTCATATGTTTATTTGCTATTTCTATTTCTTCATCTCAGAAGTGTCGATTTGCTTCAGATGCCCATTTTTGGGTTGGGTCTTTAAATGTGGGGTCTAATTTTTGTGAGTTCTCTATAGATTTTAAAATTAGTCCTTTTTATGAGAAACAGCGAGGCAACCTCTCTGGTCAACATAGATGCAAAAGACCTCAATACAATACCAGCGAACAGAATGCAACAAATCAAAATAATATACAATAAGGAGGATTCATCCTAGGAATGCAAGGATGGTATATATATACAAAACAATAAATATAATACACCAAATCATTAGAGTCAAGGACAAAAACCATATGATCATCTCAACAGATGCATAATAAGTGTTTAACAAAGTCTGATACCCATTTATGACAAAAATTTTACAGAAAATCGATATATGGTCTTTTTCTCAATTTGATAAAAGTCACCTATGACAAACCAACAGTCAACATCAAAATTGATTGACAAAAACTGAAAGGTTTCATTCTAAAATCAGGAACAAGACAAGGATGTCCGTTGTCACAACTCCTATTCAGTATAGTTCTGCCAACATTAGCCACAGCAATTAGATAAGAAAAATAAATTTTTAAAAATAAGGATAGGAAAGGAAGAAGTTAGATTACCATGACATGATACCTACAGAGAAGACCTCAGAGTTTCCATCAAAAGACTTCTAAATTTAATAACCAAATTCAGCAACGCAGCTGGATACAAAGTCAACACTCTAAAATGGCATTCCTTACACAAATGACAAACAGAGGGAAATTAGGGAAATGGCTCCTGGTTTGTAGACAATATTTTCAGTATGGCCTGCCATGGCCAGCACACACTAAAGGAGAGACGATGCTGGGTTACAACAGCGCTATCATCCTTGGCATGTGTGCAGCCTTCTACAATGGGAACTGGACCTACTTCAGCCTCAAGAGGCAAAGTGATTCCAACAAGAACTGGCTTTGAGAACGAAGAAACAGAAGCTTGCCACAGAGAAAGCTGGACTTTCCAAGGGTCTCACTCTGTAGTTCAGACTGGCTCTGAACTCACTTATGTGGTCCAGGCCAGCCTCGAACTCACAGCAATCCTCCTGCCTCTGCCTCCTGACTGCTAGGATTACAGGCATGCGCCACCACTCAGCATTGTGTTAGCTGACCTTAAAGATGCTGAAGCTGTTCAAAAATTCTTCCTTGAAGAAGTACAGCTTGGTGAAGAGGTACTAGCTCAAGGTGAAGATGAGAAAGGTGTGGGCCATCTGACAAATGCAATTGCTATGTGTGGACAGCCACAGCAAGTGCTGCAGCTGTTACAGCAAACTCTTCCACCACCAGTGTTGCAGATGCTTCTTACTAAGCTCCCAACAGTTAGACAAAGAATTGTGAATGCTAAAGGTTTGGCTGAACATGATGTGGAATGAAAAACAAGTATCAACATAATAAAATTTCAAAAAGGTTTTAAAAATTCTTAATTTGGAAGTTAAACAGCTATGGGGGAATAAGGGCAAATATGCTTGCTTATGGACTGTCTTACACTGAAATCTGCCAGAGTTAATGTTTACTTTGTGTAGATTCATTTGCCTTTTTATTTTTTTTTTGTAGTGAAAAGTATATTTTTTTTTCTTTTTTGAGTTTATTGGTACATTTTAGACACATACCACCATCCAGTTCAACAATGAGAATTTGTACCTGTACGTGATACATTTTGATTCTTATTTTATCTCATTCTCCTGCCTTCCTTACTCCTATATACATAAACTTTGTTTTCATTTGTTTTTACAATCAAATTTTTTCTTTCCCTTATTTATCTGAAAAATGTACTTTAATAGTTTTGCATTTCATAAAAACACTATGAGTTACCAAAATACAGATTTTTGTTTATTCCTTAGACCTGCAGTTAAAATATACAAACAACATTAAAAAACCCAATGCTTAAGTTTTAAAAGATGAGCAAAACGCTAGGATTGTAGCTGGGTACAGAATGCTTGTCTGACATTCCTTGGGCCTTACATTTGGCCCCAGGACCATGAAAAAGGAAAAGTGAAAAGGTGTCGGAGAGTGGTGAGTGTACATTTCTAAAGCAAGCACATTTTCTTATAAATGAGAACTGGATACTGACTTGTGTTCTTGAAGAGCATTAAAATGAGAGATCCTTACTTTTAAAGACACATGATGTGGTAGGGCTATGAGAAAAAAATGAGAATTAGGTTGTGTCTTATACTGGTACAAATCCCCATTGTGAAATGCAATCATGATGTGTATATGTAATGTACCAATAAAGATTTCAATTCAAAAAAAAAAAAAGACATGTGATGTGCTGCAGTGCTGTACTACTGGTTCCACCTCTTCCCTCCTCATCAGTCTTGAGCTGTTTTGTTTAATTAGGTTACTTAATGCTTCTGGGTATTTATTTCCTGTGTTTTAAATATAATTACACATAGTACGGGCAGTTATATATAGGCATACGTACATATAGTACGGGCATATATATAGGTATATATGTACCTAATCTCACTAGGTGAGTGTGGCCAGCTCACGTCTGCTCACTTTCTTCCTTTATGAAACCAAGGAATCACTCTGGTGATTTTGACATGTACCTTTCGGCTTCTCATTCTTTTGATTTTGTTTAGCATCTTCAAATCCACCTTCATCTGAGGAATACATTTGGGCAACCAGGACTTGCATTTTTTTAAAACATTCTGAATTTTGCATGCTTGACTTAGTATTTCTGATTTGCTCTTCTGATTTTCACTGGAATTAGACAGTTCTATGACTATGTAAATTAGAAAATTAACCTGTAAGATATCTGGGATCAACTGCCTATAAAAACACAGGCTGCTTTTTTGTTTTCATCTTGTGTATATTTCAGATTAATTTATCTCATAAATGAGATTGTGATGTAATACTAACTAAATACCTGACTGTCACACTGACATATTACCTGCCATTTCATAATTGAGTTAGTTTCAGAATTGAGAATAAAGATCTTTGATACTTAAAAAAAACAGAAATTAAGGAAACAACACCTTCACAATGGCATCCAAAAATTAGAATTAGAGAACACAACTCAAATTTAGTTGGAACCAGAAGAGACCTAGAAGAGCAAAAGCCATTCTAGGTAACAATGGAAAGGCAAAGGCATCACACTCCCTGACTTGAAATTATATTACAAAGTCACCGATAAAAACAGTATGGTACTGGCAAAATACTAGACCTCAGAATCAATGGAACAGTTTAAAAGATGCAGAAAAAACTCCAAACATTCTCAGCCACTTTGTCTTTGACAAAGGAGCTAAATACCTCCACTAGATGTGGAGAAAGATAGACTCTTTAATAAATGATGCTGCAAAAACTGGCTTCCTACCTGCTGAAGATTAAAATTAGACCCACATCTTTCATCTACTATACTAAGATTGAAATGGATCAAAGCTCTAAATATTAAAACAGAAACACCAAATCTGCTGGAAGATATAATAGGCAGAACTCTTAAAGACAATGGTGTAGACAAAGACTTTATGAACAAAACTCTGGTCACACAGTTATAATACAAAGAATCAACAACTGGAAAAAAGCTTCTTCGTTTTGCACAGCAAAAGAAACCATTAACAGAGTAAAAAAGAAAACTCACGATGTGGGAAAAAAAATTTTGCCAGCTGTTCCTTCCTAGTAGGATGGAAAGACAATGAAAGAAGGAAAGGAGAGATGAGAAAAATGGGAGAAGGTCAGAGGGAAGAGAAAAAGGACACCTGACAGAGTATGGACCGTGAGCACTAGCATCTGCCAACTCAGCTTAGCAGTGTAGACATCCTGGAGTCATCTTCCTTTGCCACTGAGCTTCACCGTGCTACCTATAAAACTCTAGGACTAGACCAGATCATCTTCAATCTATTATGCTCCAATGAAGAATTGTTAAGGATGCTTGTAAAAAAAAATACCCTGAAAATACTACCAATTCAAAGAAATTGAAGGTATCTTGTTAAATTTGAATAAAACGTCTCTCTTGACTAAAGAAACAAATTCTTTTTTGAAAACAAGGCAATCACTGAATTAATAATGGAAGGGAAACCCAAGGCATTGACCTTAATTCAAGACAAAATGTTCCTGTTCAGCTCCCTGCTGCAGACCGAATTTATGTACAGAAAACAGGGGAGCAAATGGGGGCCAAGGAAAACAGAGAAGCCAGCAGGAACCTGCACAGTGAGGCCACAGGAGTGGGCACGACTGGAACATGACAAGAGTCTCTGGAGGAGGGAGGCCCTGCACTTCGTTTATGGTTCCACCAGTCCAGTCAAGACGGTGGGAGCTGTGGGAGGAGAATTTAAAAGGCCAAGGCAGGAAATGAGCTGTAGCTGGACAAAGTGACAAATGGAAAAGCATGAAACATACCAAACCTATCAGGGAAAGTGGAGCCCGTTTATTCTGAAATTAGGCAACTGATAACATCAAAAAGGATACAAAAACCAAAGTTCTGAGATATTTCATGCTAAAAATATCCAATAAAAATAGCCAAGGTAGAATAACAGACAACAGACACACTGAGTTCAGAAAACTGTTATCATACTTGGGGGGAAAGAGAAGTAAAGGGGGAGGGAGGCTGTGCTCCTAAGTGCTCTATATTTACACAGGGAAAAGAAGAGCGGAGGGG